>JAWNPK010000156.1:0-300926 GCA_035047565.1 Drosophila mulleri | reverse complement strand
GTGGATCGCAAAAAAACAATTATATCTGAGGAGGCCGCACAGTTGCTAAATTTACCCAGAATCAGAAATGAGACAGAAATAAGTGGTGTCTCATCAGAAAAATACTTGTAGATCGAAACACAAAGTTAAGCTAATAATAAAACCTAGAGAGCCAAATAAAGAACAGTTTAGGGTTGAGGCCATCATATTATCAAAGTTAATGAAAAGCTCTCCCAGTTAGGTAAAGCAAATATAGACATGGCTCAATGGCACAATTTCACTTTAGCTGATCCACAATTTTATAAACCAGGTCGTGTAGACATAATAATAGGTGCAGACTTATATCCACACATACTAAAAAAGATGGGATAGTAAAGATAGATGGATTACTTGGGCAAAATTGACTGAATTTGGTTGGATTGTATCAGGTTGTACAAAATCAAAAGGTAAAACAACGATAGTAGCGACAAGTATTGCAATAGAAGACCTAGATCGGTTCTGGGAATTAGAAAACGAAGAAGAAGAAGATGTCAAAGAGATAGAATTTTGTGAGAAAAAATTTTCAGAATACAACAAAAATTGATTCAAGGGGTCGATATGTTGTAACAATTCCGTTCAAAGAAGGAAATGAATTAGGAGAATCAAAGCCACAAGCTATAGCTCGATTTCATAGCTTAGAGAAAAATCTGCAAAAAAATGAAAAATTAAGAACAGACTACACAAATTTCATGAACAAATACTCTGCAGTTAGGACATATGATTTCTACAAATAAAGAAGGAAAATATTATTTGCCACATCAGGCAGTGTTAAGAGATAGTAGTCTGACAACGAAAACTAAGGGGTAGTTTTTGGACGCATCTGCAAAAACAACAAATAAGAAAAAAAGTCTAAATGACATTATGTGGACGGGACCAAGAGTTCAAAAAGATATATTTGACATTATATTAAAATGGCGACGCTGGGAATATGTAGTATCAGCAGATATAGAAAAAATGTATAGGCAAATAAAAAATAGCAAAACATGACCAAGAATTTCAATATATTGTCTGGAGAGATTCTCCAAGTAAAAAACTAAAGAACTTTAAGCTTACCACAGTCACTTATGGTACTGCATCAGCTCCTTACTTAGAACCACTAGAGTTCTTTTAGACATAGCCAATAATTGCAATAACGCAACAATTAAAGAAATAATTAAAACAGATTTTTATATGGACGATCTTATGACAGGCGCTGAGTCCATACAAAACTGTAAAGAAATTGTTGAATGTGTTTCCAGTGAACTAGCAAAAGTAGGATTTAATCTGAGAAAGTGGATTTCAAATAAATCAGAAATAATTGAAGAAATAGACAGAAATGAAGAAAATAAGGTGTTAAGCATTGAAGAGAATGAGTCAATAAAAACATTAGGTCTACAGTGGGAACCCCTCAAAGATGAATTCAAATTTAGTTTCACTGACAACAATATTAAAACAATAAATAAAAGGACAGTCTTATCAACACTTTGCTAAAATATATGATCCCTTAGGGTGGTTATCTCCAGTGACCATAATAGGGAAACTGTTTATGGCAAAAGCTATGGCTAACTGATAAAAAATGGGATGAAGAATTATCCAAAGAAGAAATCAAAGAATGGAAAGAGTATCAAGATAATTTGAAACATCTACAAAACCTAAGAATACCTAGGTGGGTCAAAATACAAAAAGATATTGAAGTACAGTTTCATGGGTTTGCTGATGCTTCTGAAAAAGCCTATGCAGCAGTAGTATATGCCAAAGTAGGTAATTCGGTAATGATATTAGCTAGTAAATGTAAAGTTAATCCCAAGAAAAATCGTAAAACTATTCCCAAATTGGAACTATGCGCTGCCCATCTTTTGACAAAACTCATTTCTAAAATAACAGAATCGATTAGAATTAATGTTGAAATCTTTGCGTGGAGTGATTCCACTATCACATTAGCTTGGATCCAAAACGGATTGAATAAAAATAAATTCATTAGAAAAAGAACGGATGAGATTAGGAAAATGTCAGAAATTAAATGGAATCATGTAAAATCAGAAGACAATCCAGCAGATATAGCATCCAGAGGAATCAATACTTATAAATTAGTAGAATGCGAAATTTGGTGGAATGGGCCAAAGTGGTTAGCCAAATCAAAGAACCATTTTCCAAAAGAAGAAGAAAATGTAGATGAAGAAAAAATAAGTGTTAACACTATGATAGAAAACTCAGAAAAGAATATAATAGGTGAGTTAATCAAACGATATTCTTGTATGCAAAAATTACAAAAAGTAGTAGCATTTATTATTAGATTTATTAAAATCATAACAAAAACGATACAAAAGCCACAAAAATATATAACAGTAGAAGAATTAAATAACGCTAGAATATTAATTATTAAACAACAACAAGCATGTCAGTTTAGAACAGAAATAGGAAAGCTGTTGGGGAAAAAATATTTACAAAATAAGAGTAACATAATTAGTTTGAATCCATTTTTAGATGAAAAGGGAATACTTCGAGTAGGAGGAAGATTAGAGAAAGCTAGTATTGGATTTGACATAAAGCATCCAATTATTCTTGACAAATGCCATTTAGTTAGCTTAATAATTAAAGATGCGCACACTATCACTCTGCACGGAGGTATTAATGTAATGAGAAACTATATTCAAAGGAAATATTGGATAATTGGACTCAGAAACTGTCTAAAGAAATACTTACGTATTTGTATTACATGCACTAGATATAATCATACACCCACACAACAAATAATGGCAAATCTCCCTATGAATAGAATTACAATGTCATACCCATTCTTGAATACGGGAATAGACTATGCAGGGCCTTATTATATGAAATGTTCTAAGTATCGTGGGCAAAAAATGTATAAAGGGTACATAGCATTATTTGTGTGCATGGCAACAAAAGCTATACACTTAGAAGCAGTTAGTGACTTAACGTCAGATGCATTTTTAGCTGCAATGAGAAGATTTATTGCAAGGAGAGGAAAATGCTTAAACATATATTCTGATAACGGTACAAATTTTGTAGGAGCAGCTAAAAAACTAGAAAAAGAATTTAAGAAAACAATTCAAGAAAATACAAAAATTTCTTCAACGTTAGAAAAAGAACAAATAAAGTGGCATTTTATCCCGGCGGCAAGCCCTCACTTTGGAGGAATCTGGGAAGCGGGAGTAAAATCAGTAAAATATCATTTAAAAAGAGTAATAGGAGATAGCAATTTAACCTTTGAAGAAATGACGACACTATTATGTCAAATTGAAGCAGTCTTAAACTCCAGACCTCTATACACTACAGGGGATGATATCGATAATATCGAAGTACTAACTCCAGGACATTTTTTAATAGGTAGACCCACAGTAAGTGAAGTGGAGTCAACAGGAGAAGAAAAAATAGGAAACCTAGATAGATGGAAACTGATCCAAAAAATGAGGAGAGATTTTTGGAATAAGTGGAAAAATGACTATTTATATACCCTTCAGCAAAGAAATAAATGGAAAAAAGAGATGCCAAATTTAGAAGAAGGGCAAATAGTATTAATAAAGGATGAAAATTGTCACCCTGCTAGATGGCCACTAGGGATAATAAAAGAAGTTCACAAAGGCCAAGACAATAAAGTTAGAGTCGTAAAAGTTAAATCTCAAGAAGGGTTAGTTACACGACCAATCAATAAAGTATGTACGCTAGGTGAATTAAAAAATGAAGACTCAGACCTAAGAAGCACAAGACAATCTAGCAGAGGGAAAGGAGGATCAAGACTAAAAGTACTAATGGCAATGCTAGTCTTAGCTCTCTTCTGTCAGGTATCAAGTGCAGAAGTAACGAAAAGCGATAAGATAACAATTTCAAAATTAGGTAACAACTCAGCAATCTATTTAGATCCAATGGGTGAAGTAGAAATAGTAACCTCATCATGGGATCTAATTATTTACTATAACCTAGATTCATATTTTGACATGTTAAAGAAAGGGAGTGAATTAGAAGGGAAAATGAGAGCAGTGTGTACGAAACTACAGAGTTTCGAGGACCAATGTAATATAATAATAATACAAAATACAAAAAGACGAATAGCAGAATTAGAAGATAATAACAAACTATTTATACTACAAAATAAACCGAGAACCAAACGTGCACCTTTCGAATTCATGGGCTCATTATATCACTTGCTATTTGGGATAATGGATGCAGACGATCGAGAACAAATGGAAGAAAACATGGTCAGTTTATTAGACAACCAACATAACATAAAAAAATTGAGTGAGAAACAGACATCAATAATAGATTCCACAGCAAATATACTCAAAAGAACCACTGAGGAAATCAATATTCATTTCAATGACATGAATATACGTATAGACAATATGACAGAATTGCTAAAAGAATCGTATTATGTGTATAAGGAAGCAATTAATTTCTTTATGATAACAAATCAATTAAATGCCTTAATTGAAGAATGTGACAAGATTCAAACAGGGGTAATAAATATGCTAATTGATATAAATCATAGCAGATTAAGCCCGGTTATATTGAAGCCTTACCAATTTGGGGAAGAAATAGCCAAGATAAAAGAAAGTTTGTCCGAGAAAATTCTTTTCTCTTACCAGGGAAAAGGACAGGTACGGAACTAAAAGAAATATATCAATTACTTACAACGAAAGGAACCTTTATAGACAACAAAATAATAGTTAACGCCAAGATTCCGCTATTCAGCAGATACCCATCTCATTTATATAAGGTTATCCCAATACCAGTCTACAATGACGACCAAATGATAATGGAACACCAAAGAACAGAATATTTAGTGTATAACTTCGAAATTGATTCTTACCACTTAATGGCTGAAGCCACATTAAATAAATGCAAAAAATGGCAACCAAACAAGCTCATATGTGAAGGTAACTGGCCCTGGGATAATGCCAACGATAACAGCTGCGAAATATCACCATTCAAGCCAAACCGACCGGCGAACGAACTGTATCTATCAAACATTAGTTCATTCAAAAACATACTGGGTTGAATTGGAAGGTAAAAGTAGGTGGTTATTTAAAGTACCGATTAATGAAAAGCTAAGCGTACGATGCAAGGGAGCACAGCAAGAACTAATAGAATTACCAGAACAGGGTGTGTTGAAAATGAAATCAGATTGCACAGCTCGATCAGGAGATAAGACCATAATAGCTCATAATAATGATATTCACACTGAAAGATACGAGAAAATCGCACCCTCATACGTAGGAAAGATTGTTGACGTTCCAAAAATAGTTTGGAACCCATTAGCACTATCAAGAATAAATCATACGAAAGAAATTGAGCATTTACAAATAGCAATACAGCAAATGAAGGAGAGCCATATAGAATTAAAAGGGCTCCATTTTCATCACATATCAGGTCATGCTTCAATGTTAATAAGTATTTTGATTGCATTAATATTAATCATATATACAATAAGAAAATGTAATGTAAAGAGGCGATTAAAAGCTATAACATTTCCTGGTCCCATATAATTTGAAATATAAACAAGTAAGAAAGCTCTAGTCGAGACTGCTCGACTACGAGATCCCCTGAACCCTTCAAGCAACAGCCATTTCAATAATTTTTAGGGTCTCTCTGCTTACACAAACACACACATACACACGCAAACACACATACATAGACACATAGGCGCGCACGCATGGGTTGCAGTGTGGGCTTACTATGGGAACTTAATTGTTTAATAACTTTTTTTTTCTGGACGTACGTTCTTCATGAAACTTTCAGATTGTGGTTTTATCATTACTATGCGTATAATTGCCAAAGCTCAAGTCTCTAGTATTTGAAATACGCCTTTTACAAACTTATTGGTGAGGGGGTGGATATAGAGGTGGGGGGTGAAATTGAACAAAAATCGAAATTCTATCACGTGCAGTCGAGTCTACATTTAAAATTTGGAGACTTTAGCTCTAAAGGTGTAGGAGATATAATTTTATAACTGGTTTTCGATAAGGTTTTTGATCGATAAAAAAATAATGGGACGAGTTATCGATTTTTGGTGATAAACTCGATATGCGCGCTGTATATACGGTCATTTTAAAAAAAAGTTTAAGTCTCTAGGTCTCATATCTTCTGAAATCGACGCGTTCATACATACGGACGGACGGACGGACGGACAGACAGAAGGACAGGGCTAAATCGACTCAGTTCGTCGCCCTGATCAAGAATATATATACTTTGTGGGGTCTGCCACGCCTCCTTCTCCCTGTTACATACTTTTAACAAAACCATTATACCCTGATTTCCCATTTTCAATGGGTTCAGGGTATAAAAATATACAGAAAAATACTCGATAACCTGCGCGTTATCCGACAAAAAATATTATTCGATAACCTGCGCGTTATCAAACTAATATTAAAATGAAAACAAAAAAGCAAATATATTTTTGGCCCCTCTGGCAGAATGTTTGAAAACATGGGAATACTGGATGACCTGCGAGTCATCGAACAAAAAATAAAAATTTTTACAGCCACAACATTTTTGGGCCCCTGGCAGAATGTTCAAACATGAACATACATAATAATAACAAGTAAGAAAGCTCTAGTCGAGACTGCTCGACTACGAGATCCCCTGAACCCTTCAAGCAACAGCCCTTTCAATAATTTTTATCGTCTCTCTGCTTACACAAACACACACATACACACGCAAACACACATACATAGACACCCATAGGCGTGCACGCATGGGCTGCAGTGTGGGCTTACTATGGGAACTTAATTGTTTAATAACTTTTTTTCTGGACGTACGTTCTCCATGAAACTTTCAGATTGTGGTTTTATCATTACTATGCGTATAATTGCCAAATCTCAAGACTCTAGTATTTGAAATACGCCTTTTAAAAACTTATGGGTGAGGGGGTGGATATAAGGGTGGGGGGTGAAATTGAACAAAAATCGAAATTCTATAACGTACATATCAATCTACATTTAAAATTTGGATACTCTAGCTCTAAAGATGTAGGAGATATAATTTTATAACTGCATTTCGATAAGGTTTTTGATCGATAAAAAAATAATGGGACGAGCTATCGATTTTTGGTGATAAACTCGATATGCGCGCTGTATATACGGTCATTTTAAAAAAAAGTTCAAGTCTCTAGCTCTTATATCTTCTGAAATCGACGCGTTCATACATATGGACGGACGGACGGACAGACAGAAGGACAGGGCTAAATCGACTCAGTTCGTCGCCCTGATCAAGAATATATATACTTTGTGGGGTCTGCCACGCCTCCTTCTCCCTGTTACATACTTTTAACAAAACCATTATACCCTGATTTCCCATTTTCAATGGGTTCAGGGTATAAAAATAGAGACAGTACTCGAATAACCTGCGCGTTATCCGACACAAAGTAATAAATATGTCATCCCTTAGTTGCAGCGACCAATGCAGCGTCTAATATATGTAAATGTAACGTGAGCCTGGGCCCAAAGATTAAAAAAAAAAAAGGACACTTAAGTAAACATCTGGGCACTTGTTTGTGTGAGAAAATGCACCCTTCCAGTGACTGGAAGTAGTTTTAAGAGTCTCTGTTAGGTATATAAGAACTAGGATTTTAAGCAATAAAGAGTTCAGTTAAGATCTTGAATTCGGCAAATGTGGAGTGTTTTTCATTTTAACGCTCTAACAGTAGCGGAGGTTCAAAGCACCTTCAATGTTATGTTTTATTGTTTTTCATACCTATTTTGTTTTTATTCTAAAATAGATATTTTATTGGGAGGGTGCGAGCTTTAATGAAGGGCACTTAATACTTTTCTTTTTCTTAATCGAACAATTTTATAAGTTTAAATTTGTTTCTTCTTAAATAGCCTCATAACATAATGTATACACATACACATGTAATGTATATACATATATACATACAGATACACATAAGTCTGCACGCATAGCATCAAGCATTCCAGCCTTGGTATACACGCGCTCACTTTTATGTGTGTATGTACACATAAATGCGTACTCTAGCATTCTCTAAGAATCTCAAATGCGACTGATTTGTTTTTGCATTGTTCTTGAAGTTTTCAACCGCTACTCTGGCTTTTCATAAGAAGAATGTCATTTCGTTTTATGGACTGTTGTTGAAAGCAAACAGTAGCGCTGTCGGCAGAGGCGCCGGTTTAATTCGTTTTAGTTATTTTGACAAACATGCTATTTGGCTTGGGTGCGAGTTCAAATCCCGCGGAAAACTCTTTTTGTAAATTGCAAATTTTTGTTATTTTAGCGTCTTTCATATTTTTTTAATTAATTAATTAAATAAACATGTTTACTTCCGTGTTATCAATGCTTATTAAGCCTATTTGAATATACATTTATATACATAGATGGCTCACGCATATAAATATCGCAATTTGATACTACAAATGCGGATTACCACGCCCCTAGTAGCCGTAGACGCCTCATTTTTGGCCTGTTCTTAATACGAGCTAACGGTAACGTACATGCCAAATTTGAATGCTTACGCTGAAGACAAGCGTAGATATGTATATATGAGTGTGAGAATAAATCGAGAGAGAGTAATTGGTCAAGCGTATGCGTGTGATTATGCGCATATGACACTAGATGAATTTTTGTATATATGATCGCACATGTGGGGGTGATTATATGAGCAGTTATGCGCATATGACATTAGGCGAATATTTGAGCGTGAGAATGTACTGTGGGCCGAGGCCGGTATATGAGCAAGTGAAAACAGAAATGATATTAAGCGGATATTTGAGCGTGAAAATGTACAGTGGGCCGAAGTCAGCATAAAATCGAATGAAAATAAACAGTCAATAAATTAATATTTAATAAATAAATAAAAATCAATTAATTAATAAATAGTTAATAAATAAAAATTAATAAATAAATAAAAAATTTATAAAAAATAAAAATTTATAAATAAAAATTAATAAATAAATAAAATGATACACAAATAAAAATTATAAATAAAAATTAATAAATACATAATTAATAAATAAAAAAAATAAAAACAAGGAATAATAATAATAATAATAAATAATGAATAAACAAATAATAAACAAATAATAAATAATTAATGAATAAATCATAAATAATTAAATGAAATAAATAAATGAAATAAGGGTAGAGTGCAAGACAATAGGATCGGTGAGAAGTGAAATAAAGAAAAACAAGGCCCAGTGGGGTCAAACAAAAGTCGGGAAATGAAATGAAGAAAGTCAGTTGAACTAGAGGTGAAGAAAAGCCAGGCAAAAATAATAATAAAAGTAGCAAAGAGAAAATAAAAAAAAGTGGCGAAGAGAGGTAAAAGTAAAAATAACCGAAAGGAAAATAAATAAAGGTAACGAAGAGAGATGCAAATAGAGGTAAGGGAAATACGGTAAAGTAAGTTGGGCTAAAGGGAGATGAAATAAAACGAAATAAAGAGAAGTAAAGTAAAACGGAATATATTAAGGCGGAATAAAGAAGCTTAAATAAAGAGCAAGTAAGTTAACACAAAATAAAGAGAAGTGAAAAAAAACACAATCGATTAAGATGAGATGTGAAAAAAATAAAGTAAAAGAAAATAAAATAGATTAGGGCGAAATAAAGAAAGGCAACGGAAACAAACTAGGTTAAGACGAATAAAGAAAAGTAAAGCAAAACTAGAATAAGTGTATAAATGCAGAGAAAAGAATAAAGAAGTAAAATAAGATAGACTAGGACGGTAAAAGCAAACAAAATTGTATAAGATAAGGAAAATTTGAGCAAAAATAATATAATAATAAAGAGAAAAAATAACAAGTAAGAAAGCTCTAGTCGAGACTGCTCGACTAGGAAATCCCCTGAACCCTTCGGAGAACTGATATTTCAATAATTCTTCCCGTCTTTTTGCTTACAAAAGAAACACACACACTCACACATGCACACGCGTACACACATACATAGACACTCATAGGCACGCACGCATAAACACACATGGGCTGCAGTGTGGACTTACCATGGGAACTTTATTGTTTAATAACTTTTTTTGTGGACGTACGTTCTTCATGAAACTTTCAGATTGTGGTTTTATCATTACTAAGCGTGTATTTGCCAAAGCTCAAGTCTCTAGTATTTGAAATACGCCTTTTACAAAGGTGAGGGTAAGGGGGTGGATATAAAGGTGGGGGGGGGGGGGGGGTGAATTATAACAAAAATCGAAATTCTATCACGTGAAGTCGAGTCTACATTTAAAATTTGGAGACTTTAGCTCTAAAGGTGTAGGAGATATAATTTTATAACTGGTTTTCGATAAGGTTTTTTATCGATAAAAAAATAACGGGATGAGTTATCGATTTTTAGTGATAAACTCGATATCCGCGTGCTATATACGAGCATTTTAAAAAAAAGTTGGTCTGTAGCTTCTATATCTTCGGAAATCGACGCGTTCAAACATACGGACAGACGGACAGGGCTAAATCGACTCACTTCGTCGCCCTGATCAAGAATATATATACTTTATGGGGTCTGCCACGCCTCCTTCTGCCTGTTACATACATTTCAACAAAAACATTATACCCTGATTTCCCATTTTCAATGGGTTCAGAGTATAAAAAGGGAAAAAAAAACAGTAATAATAAAGAGAAAAAAAAGGAAAAAAAAATATAATAATAAAAAGAAAAAAAAAAAAAAAACATGTGATAATTAAGAGAGGAAAAAAAGGGGTAAAGAGAAACAAAATTAAGCAAGCAGGACAACTGGAGAAGATTAGTATAAGCGACCAAAGAAGCAGAGTATCCGGAATCAAGGATGGAAGGAGCGACATCCCACAGTTCGGGACTAAGCGTCGGCTGGGTCTACCAGCGCTGTAAAGAGGAATTGATAGCGGTAGCGCGCGATCTCTCTGAGGAAGAGATTGTCGTCATTCATCCAGGGCGGTAACTATTCGGTAGAAGTCAAAGGGCGACTGGCCGAATGGGAGACACGGTTCTCTTCGGGAGGCGCGACGTCGAGTATGGACAGCCGCGCGTACCAGAAATCAGAGCCCGATTTGCGGAAGATCCAGGGGAGTGGTTCCATTTCGATGACGCCGCTGAGGCTTAGCGTGCCAACGGCGAGAAGCGTGGCTGGGAGCCGGAGGGACGATAGGTCAAGAGAATCATGCAGTGGAGGCGAAATGAGGATTGAGCGTCGGACTCCAACACTCTCGCCGCCGCCAGAGAGACATCCGCCTTGGAATATCGCCGAGCAAGTCAGAAAGTGGGGGATGAGGTACGACGGTCGGTCGGATCCCCTCAGCTTCATCGAAATCCTAGAAGAGCGAGGCATAACTTATGGGATCGAGCTGGACAGGATGCCGAGGGCGCTGAGTGAGGTTTTGGTAGACAAGGCGGCTAAGTGGTTCCTAACCAGCGGGCTAAGAGACGTGCCCTGGTTGGAATTCAAGAAAGAGTTCTTGGACTTCTTCTTACCTCCCCAGTACCTCGAGCGTCTGGAGGACCAAATTCGAGTGCGCCGGCAGCGGGAGGGCGAACCTTTCAAGGACTACTTGATCGAGCTGCGTTTATTAATGCGTCAAGCTAGATACAGCCCGGCCCAAGAGTTGAACAGGGTCTACGAGAACGCATCCCCGGAATACATGCTATACGTACGGAGGCACGATTTTTCATCCCTGACACAGCTGGCGCAGATGGCTGCAGAGTTCGAAAACTTGAGGAATCAGCAAAGAGAACGGTGGAGACCGTCTGGCCTAAGCCAGCGGATGAACAACCCTTTCCGCGCGAAAACATCTGATTCCCGGTTTGGAGGACAAGTGGTGGGGCAGAAGCAGACGACGGCGGCGACACAATCGACGGAGGCCACTAGCCAAATGATAGCTCAGGATGCTGGATCCAGGCCGAGTCGGGTCTACTACCGATGCGCGCGGCCTGGGCACTTCGCGCGAGAATGTCGTAACGCGCAGGTGTTATTCTGCCGACACTGTGGACAGCGAGGCCGTACTACGAGGGAGTGTTGCGAACAGGGCAGCGCGGGAAACGGCCAGGGGCGCCCTCCAAGGGAGGGGAGCGGCGCCAATTAGACACTGAAGACGATAAGACATACCCGCTCCGAGTAAAAGAGCAGAATATCATCGCGGTCAAAGGATGACCGCCACGATCGACACCTGGGCAACGCGCGGTTTTATTAGCGAGGACTGCGCGCGCCGACGGACGATACAGGGCGAGCGTTGCCAGGTGGAGTCGCGAATCAGGCTGGCCGATGGTTTAGCGCTGGACGTGACAATGGTGATAAAGACGGATGTGAGTCTGGCTGGGAAGACGGCGGAAGCGAACCAGCTAATAATGCCGACCATGCTGGACCATGTCATTGGCGTTCAGAGAGCGTCGAGCCAAGGCACGCCGCCCGACGAGAAAGGAGGCGAGAGGAAATGGATGAAGAAAAGCAGAAACGAGAGGAAAAGGATGAACAAAGGAACGCCGAAGGAGAGACTTGGAGAAGATCTTCCGGCGACAAGAAGGAAGGAAAAGAAAAGAGGCAAGGCACTTGATCAGGAAAAGGGAGCTGGGCCTCCCGCGAGAGCTGCGAAGCAGAGCGAGGATTTGAGGGGCGGACCCGAGGAGCGGCCGACAGAGCTGAGATCAGTAGAGCTGGAGAAGGAAGGTGGATCCGGAGGTGGCCCACCGATGAGGGAAGCGTCAGAAAAGGGACATAGAGGAAAAGTAGGATCTACGCCCGGCAGTAAGGAGTGGCCGGACGAGTTGGAGGATGATCTGAACGAGTTTCTGGAAGCACAGAAGGTGACCGATGAGCAGGTGGATGAGCCCCTTCGAGTTGGGGCTATTGAGCCGTCGATGAACCCACACAGCGCACACACAGTCCTAATTGAGGAGAAGATTGGGGAATGGCGCGTGTGCGTAGATCAGTTGGACAGCCTAGAGAGCTGCATGGCCGCACTCATAACCTAGCAAAATTGAGTCAGACGGACAGACGGACGGACGGGCAGACGGACAGGACTATATCGACTCAGCTCGTCGCCCTGATCAAGAATATATATACTTTGTGGGGTCTGCCAAGCCTCCTTCTGCCTGTTACATACATTTAACAAACTCATTATACCCTGATTTCCCATTTTCAATGGGTAAGTAAGAAAGCTCCAGTCGAGACTGCTCGACTACGAGATCCCCTGAACCCTTCGAGCAACAGACATTTCAATAATTTTTAGCGTCTCTCTGCTTATACAAACACTCACATACACACGCAAACACACATACATAGACACACAGGCACGCACGTATAAACACGAATGGGCTGCAGTGTGGGCTTACTATGGGAAGTTAATTGTTTAATAACTTTTTTGTAGATATACGTTCCTCATGAAACTTTTATATTGTGTTTATATCATTAATTATATCATACGTGCCGAAGCTGAAGTCTCTAGTATTTGAAATGCGCCTTTTACAAACTTATGGGTGAGGGGGTGGATATAAGGGTGGGGGTTGAAATTGAACAAAAATCGAAATTCTATAACGTACATATCAATCTACATTTAAAATTTGGATACTCTAGCTCTAAAGATGTAGGAGATATAATTTTTAACTGCATTTCGATAAGGTTTTTGATCGATAAAAAAATAACGGGATGATCGATTTTTAGTGATAAACTCGATATTCGCGTGCTATATACGAGCATTTTAAAAAAAAGTTGAAGTCTCTAGCTTCTATATCTTCTGAAATCGATGCGTTCAAACATACGGACAGACAGACAGACGGACAGGGCTAAATCGACTCAGCTCGTCGTCCTGATCAAGAATATATATACTTTGTGGGGTCTGCCACGCCTCCTTCTGCCTGTTACATACATTTCAACAAAACCATTATACCCTGATTTCCCATTTTCAATGGGTTCAGGGTATAAAAAGAATTGAAAACAAAATTTTTTTTAGTTTATTAAAAATATAATACAAAAAATTTTGTTTAAATGAAAAAAAAGAAAAACTATTTTATATGCATGTTAAAAACTAAAATATTTTGTTTTAAGAATATAACATAGCAGATAACGATATAACAACAAAAATAATCATTTTTATTTTAAATAACTACATTATATTACGTTATTTTTTTTAAAGGGATGTGGAGTATGTTGTATGTCGTATATGCATATGCTCACATTATTATAGTGTATACAATATATGAAGTCGACATATGCCCAATGTAAGTAAGAGTATCATACTCACAACATAGCAACGTTAAATATTTGGGTCTTACGCTGGATAGAAGGCTTACATGGCGCCAGCATATCAAAAATAAACGCCAGCAGCTGAACCACAGACTTGGACGGTTGTATTGGCTTATAGGCAATAAGTCTAAGCTTTCCCTTGAAAACAAAATCCTAATGTACAAGGTTATACTGAAACCAGTATGGACATATTGTCTACAAATGTGGGGAACGGCCAGCAATTCCAACGTGCGAATAATACAAAAATTCCAGAACAGAGCACTAAGAATAATCACAAAGGCTCCATTCTACATGAGGAACAGGTACCTGCATCGCGACCTCAAGATCCAGATAGTCCACCAAGCCATTCGTCAAACCTCAGTAAAATACACAACAAGGCTGGATGACCACGCCAATCCACTCGCCATTAACCTCCTCTACAACAGTCAGCACTTGCGTCGCTTGAGGAGACTACATCCACTTGACCTACCCTTTAGAATAGATCATGCTATCTAACTAATTCCACCCTCCCTACACCCCCACCAAATAACTAATAAAGTAACGCCATGAATGTGTACCGTCCCATTTATTAAATGTTCAACAAAGAACAGATTATAAATAAAGAAATTGACAAAAAAAAAAAAACATTTTGTGTTAAGAACTAAAAAGACTTAAATAAGTGTGTTCTGCCCGTTGGTGGTGGAGGTGCCGCTGCTGCGGCACCTGCAACAAAGAAGAAAAACAATTCTGAAGATGACGCCATGGGCTTCGCTCTCTTCGAATAAACTATCTTCAACATTCGTGTGTACTAAACGTACGAAAACAACAACAGCAACAAGAATAACAACAACAGCAACAGCGAAATCAGCAACAGCAATAACAACAACAACAACAGCGACTGCAGCAACAAGAATGAGCAAGAGCAACAGCGGCCACGCAGCAGCAACTGCAATCGGTCAAAATATATAAAAACGATAAAAAAAACAAGTAAGAAAGCTCTAGTCGAGACTGCTCGACTACGAGATCCCCTGAACCCTTCGAACAATAGTTATTTCAATCATTTTTAGCGTCCATGAAGGTTCTATACGGTGAGTACACTATCAGCGAGCGAGCACTCCTACCCTATCTTCTGGAAATTGCATCAATAAAAAAATCAAAATTTCTGCTGGCCCATTGATTGGTTAACTGGTAGAGATGGCATGGAATATAGCGTCGAAACACTAATTCCGTAAGCCTGTTGGGGCACAGAGTAAAATGTTTGATAAATCATTATTCCCAGGTCTACTATTAAACATATGAGATAATGCTTGAAAAATGGAGGTGATTAGTCGGCTCTTCCGACACCAGCAATATTGACTTACTTTTCACATTTTGCAGTACAAGGATTCTATCGGACGAAAACGAAGGTAGAAACTTAATTATACGGATATTGTTGTTATCTACATCCTGATTCTCATGCCTGCCACTGATGTTTAAGACATTCAATCTATGATCTATTTCTGGCAATCCTAACACTCTAAACCTATTGTCAAACACATCTCCATTTTCAATATTGGCCTCCCTCTCTTCCTGCACTGCGTTGTTAAGAGCATTCTGAAGCTATTATACCTCCTACGGTTTGTTTCAACTAACTCCTGACTATTACTACAAAACGATTCGCAGTCTCTCCTCACTAGCTCTACCTCCTCGTCTCTCAATGGAACATATAACATAACTAATTCCCTAAAATATTGGCGTCTCTCAGTATTAATATTAAATCTTCTATACCTAATAATACGGTGAGAGCGTCTTTTCCTAACAAAACCACTACCATTGCGAAGTGCAAAAATGATTGAATCGGATGTTGGTGTTTCTGGGTCATCCAGCTCTACTGAATCTTGGCGGGCTCCACCCTGCTGTTTGCTAAAACTATAAAAAGTAGCAAAATCAGCAAGGCATAAACTATATAAAGCATCTGGGAGCTGAACATAATGCTCTATGAGCCCTAATAAAAATATATCTGGTAAGCCATCGGGTAAATTTTCTAACTGTTGTCTAGACTTAAGCATTCTAACCCGATGCTCTGGCAATGAAGTATTAATATATACTTCAGCTTTACTGCTTTCGGACAAGTGCATACCTAAACAGCACTAAACGGCTTCCTGGGCAGATATTTCAGTGCCCGAAATAAATTTGTGGCCTATGTGTTGTAACTTTTGTTTGATTGTTACATTGCCCCTACAAATCTCACTCACTGCTTTGCGCATTAATTTTGATATTCCTCTCTGGGACTTGTTAATATAATTAAAGACGTAACTGCAGCAAGCATAGGGTTCTAATATGAACTGAATATCTATATTGGCTCGCTGCAGTTGGAGAATATGTTTATTGTAAGCGTTAAGCTTAATTGCAGCGAATGAACGCTTTAATCTTTGGCTTCTTGATGCTAGACCTAAGTGCTTTAACATAGCACTCATAACTAAGGTTATGATCGTGGGACAAAAAACTATTGAACTTATTTAGTGACTCTATTGTTTCACGATCAAACGAATGTTCCAAGAAGCCCTGAATTTTTTGAAAATTCCTACGATTCTCATATAAATTTTGGGCATCCTCTACAAATGGAACAAAATTTCTGTTTGGGGCATAGGAGGGTATGGAATACCGAATCTACAAATTTTATGTGCCCTAACTTCTCGTCTACATGAGTAGCCGTGATTGTGGATTTGGTACTCCAGATATGGAACCACATCCGGGCAATCATTATCAGTTGTGATAAACTGATCAATAAACGATTTTACTCTAGGAATGCTCGACTCATCAGATGAGTCAAGCTTGGGGGTATCTTTCAGCCAAAACATGCCGTGAATATGGGGTGAGCCTCTCTGTTGGAACTCAACTCGCCAATAATACTTTAAAACATAGTGGCTGCCAAAAACACCATTTTCCTTTTTCATTAATTTTAAAACCTGTCTATAACGAAGATCAAAAGTCACAGGATCGGCTCTAATAAGACGGGCTTTGTCCTCAAAACTTAAGCAGTCTGCTGCTTCTTCTGAAATATCTACTTTATCTACATTCCTAGATAGTATTACTAAAAGCTCCGTCCATCCAGTTTCTGCTGTCGAAAATGTGATAAAAAAGGTCGGAAGACCAAACTGCCTGATTATAGCTGACTTTTTTATTCTCTGCTTCCCAGTGAGCAGGTGAAGTTCCAATGCCTTTTAAAACTCTATAAAATCATCGTGGCGAACTAGTTTATCTATTTGCTCTTCATTAAGAGCGTTTGCTGCAGTGATGCCGTGAGTAGCGCTGTGCTTACGTAAGCAAATGGATGTATTATTCCTAATATTAATCATTTCTAACATCTTATAGTTGAGAAATAATTTGTCTGTTCTACAACCTCTTCTATCAAAATTCCTAAGCTCTGATCTAACTATGGTTGTAAAACTCACGCCTGCAAAGATAGTTGGGAACGAATGGAATTTCTTCAGACGAAACGGAAGAAAGCCACTGTTCATTAACAGTAACCTGATGCTTCCTGTAAAGCTCTGTGTCGACTAAAAATCGAATTGCATCAGCCACTTTTGATGGCCTAATGTTTTTAGTCATGAAATCATGACTATATTCCATCCTACGCTTCAAGTGAATCTGTACAACCCCAGCTTCGCTAAACGCCCTTGGAAGAGACGTTACAACATTGGCCACAGGAATAGGTACATTGACCACAGCTCCTTTAATGGCATGTTTTGGCCATATCCTAGGGACTTTATAATCATAAAAGGAAGGCGTGGGAGATAAGCCTTTCCTCTAGCGGCGTTAGGCCCTTAAAACAATTTGGAAGCTCTGGAAAGTCTAGGCCATTTGTAATGGAAGCTCTTGACTCTATGACTACATGTTTTGCAGAAGTTATATTTGTCATTTTCGGATGGAATCCTAGATGATAGATATAAAATATCTGAAGCAACTTCTGCACTACACTTACTTTCAATGTCCTCTCAGGAAAATTTGTTTACTTGGTGGGGGAACCACAAACCTTTGCAATAAATGCAGACCTGATCAGGTCCCTGCTTCACTGTACTATTAAAAGCAGCTGCTAATATTTTGGGATCTATTGGCTATAAAGGCATTAGAACGTTCCATCCCGTTTCTCAGCTACCCTATTGGCAACATTGTTTCGATATTGGCTAACTCGTGATACGCTTCTAGATCCCAATAAAATAGCGAACGGGCAACAACAGAAAACGACGCCTAAACGAATACACTTGACTATGATGGTGATTACTTTCGTAGTGATTCTTTATTATTCTGAGCCTGGGTTTATATACCCAGACTCACGCATAATTTCAACACTTTACAACACTAGTGCTCAGCATTATTCTTATCTTATAGCAGAGGGTTGGTGATCATCTGTCTATTTATAGAGTCCGTACATATGACCCTTATCTTTTCCCATCGCACTACCTGCTAGTTGTTGAGTGCGTCGGAGGCATGTTTACGATATTCATATGTTCATGCCTGAACAACGCCTAAAAATCAAAACCGGCAATCGAGTACAGTCTGCACCACGCACTCAAGAACACACACAAATCGTCAACAACAACAATAACAAGCAATGGAGCAATATCGTTGCAGCAAACAACAACAATGACAAGACGGACGCGGACAGAATACAGCTTTGGAAAGCTAACGGCGCACAAAATGTACTAAAAAAGTCAAATGCCGACGGCAAAACGTTTATAGAAGGGATTGGGATTTTTGCAAAAGGGTCAATGTAAGTTCCGTAAATATTTTTTACTTATACCTGTTGTGAAATATTGTAAACACTTGAAGAATACAGGTACCTGTATATTAGGTCATGAAGTTCCGTATATAACCTTTTCATCATTGATTCATAGATGTTTGCGCAATATGTTAGGTAATAATAGGTAGAAACAAGTAGTCGAGACTGCTCGACTACGAGATCCCCTGAACCCTTCGGGCAATAGTTATTTCAATAATTTTTAGCGTCTCTCTGCTTATACAAACATCACACATACACACGCAAACACACATGCATAAACACGCATGGGCTGCAGTGTGGGCTTACTATGTGAACTTAATTGTTTAATAACTTTTTTTGTGGACGTACGTTCTTCATGAAACTTTCAGATTGTATTTATATCATTAATATGCGTGTATGTACCGAGCTCAAGTCTCTAGTATTTGAAATACGCCTTTTACAAACATAGCGGTGAGCTGGATGATATAGGGGTGGGGGGGTGAAATTAAACAAAAATCGAAATTCTATATTGTACATATAAATCTACATTTAAAATTTGGATACTCTGACTATAAAGATGTAGGATATATCATTTTATAACTGACTTTCGATAAGGTTTTTGATCGATAAAAAAATAACGGAATAAGTTATCGATTTTTAGTGATAACCTTGATATGCGCGCTGTATATACGGTCATTTTAAAAAAAGTTCAAGTCTCTAGCTCCTATATCTTCTGAAATCAACGCTTTCATACATACGGACAGACGAACGGACAGACAGACGGACATGGCTAAATCGACTCAGCTCGTCGCCCTGATCAAGAATATATATACTTTGTGGGGTCTGCCACGCCTCCTTCTGCCTGTTACATACATTTCAACAAAACCATTATACCCTGATTTCCCATTTTCAATGGGTTCAGGGTATAAAAATCATCGATAGCTTACATTAAATTTTTTTTTTTTTTCCCCACCACCCACACACACCCACTTTCTCCTCACAAAACGAGCCTTTTTGCATATTCTAAGAATTGCGATTGATTTCTGGATTTTCTAGCTGTTACCGTAGTTTTGTCAGATGACGCTCTGTTATTACAGCCTCTTATGCACGCGCTCACTTTTATGTGTGTATGTGTGTATGTCAGCAGAGGCGCCGGTTTAATTCGTTTTAGTTATTTTGACAAACATGCTACTTGGCTTGGGTGCGAGCTCAAATCCCGCGGAAAACTCTTTTTGTAAATTGCAAATTTTTGTTATTTTAGCTTCTTTTATATTTTTTTAATTTTATAAAAATGTTTACTTCCCTGTTATCAATGCCTATTAAGCCTATTTTTATATACATGTACATACATAGATGGCTCACGCATATAAATATCGCAATTTGATACTACAAATGCGGATTGCCACGCTCCTAGTTGCCGTAGACGCCTGTTTTTAGAACGAGCTAACGGTAACGTACATGCCAAATTTGAATGCTTACGCTCCAAAAATGTTAAAATTACAGAGTATTTTTCGATGTGCCACGCCCCAATGGGCGTAGATATATCAGCCATAGCTTTATGAACTTGGGTGGTCGACGCGGACCTACATACCAAATTTCAGCTTTCTAGCTCTTCAACTAATATGGTTTTCTGGTATATCGGAAAATGCATTTTCCGATTTGCCACGCCCCTAGTGGACGGATCGGGAAAATGCTAACACTTTATAAATCGGAGTTATACACGAGTATGTGTTCCAAATTTCAAGTCTCTAGCTTTAATAGCGGCGAAATGAACTGCGTTCATACGGACAGACGGACGGACAGCAAGACGGACATTGCACAAAACCAATATACTAATTCACTTCGTGAATGAGTATAAAAATCATCGATAGCTATTGCCGTTTATATCTAGTACATCTTTAGAACTAGGATCTTCAAATCAATTTTATACAATTTTGATTTTTGTATATTTTGGATACCGGTTCCAAGCTAGCAGCAGATCAGCGCGATTTTCTAATACATGTACACACACTCATCGTTTATTTTATGCGTACAGACAAAAGCGAGCCTTTTTGCATATTCTAACAATTACGATTGATTTCTGGATTTTCAAGCTGTTACTGTAGTTTTGTCAGATGACGCTCTGTTATTACGTTATTGTATTTTAGCTACCAAAAGGTCAAGCAAAGCTATAGCGTGGGTGATAAAGGCGACGCGAGTTATTTAAGAGTAGCGGAGGTTCAAAGCCCCTTCAATGTTATGTTTTATTGTTTTTCATACCTATTTTGTTTTTATTCTAAAATAGATATTTTATTGGGAGGGTGCGAGCTTTAATGAAGGGCACTTAATACTTATCTTTTTCTTAATCGAACAATTTTATAAGTTTAAATTTGTTTCTTCTTAAATAGCCTCATAACATAATGTATATACATACACATGTAATGTATATACATATATACATACAGATACACATAAGTCTGCACGCATAGCATCAAGCATTCCAGCCTTCGTATACACGCGCTCACTTTTATGTGTGTATGTACACATAAATGCGTATTCTAGCGTTCTCTAAGAATCTCAAATGCGACTGATTTGTTTTTGCATTGTTCTTGAAGTTTTCAACCGCTACTCTGGCTTTTCATAAGAAGAATGTCATTTCGTTTTATGGACTGTTGTTGAAAGCAAACGGTAGCGCTGTCGGCAGAAGCGTCGGTTTAATTCGTTTTAGTTATTTTGACAAACATGCTATTTGGCTTGGGTGCGAGTTCAAATCCCGCGGAAAACTCTTTTTGTAAATTGCAAATTTTTGTTATTTTAGCGTCTTTCATATTTTTTTAATTAATTAATTAAATAAACATGTTTACTTCCGTGTTATCAATGCCTATTAAGCCTATTTGAATATACATTTATATACATAGATGGCTCACGCATATAAAAATCGCAATTTGATACTACAAATGCGGATTACCACGCCCCTAGTAGCCGTAGACGCCTCATTTTTGGCCTGTTCTTAATACGAGCTAACGGTAACGTACATGCCAAATTTGAATGCTTACGCTCCAAAAATGTGAAAATTACAGGGTATTTTTCGATACGCCACGCCCCCAAAATGGCGTAACTATTATTTTTGTGACATCGATAGAGGATGTTACCAGTAACTCAACGATCCAAATTTGAAGCATCTTGCTCTTAAACTGTAGGAGATATAAACTTTTGCGCTTTGCCACGCCCCATTTGGGCGTACATATATCCACCATAGCTCGTTGGACTTGGGTTGTCACCCCGCGTATATATACCAAATTTCAGGTATCTAGCATCAATAGTACCTAAAATATAGCAAAATTTGAAAAATCACTATATCTTCAGGTCCGATTTTCCCCTAGTGGGCGTAAACATAAAAAATGTTCATCAGTCATTATAGAATAGTAACATTAGCTCACGTGCAAAATTTAAACTTTCTAGCTTTGACTTCGGGAGATACAGTTTTATCCGATTTGCCACGCCCCCAATGGGCGTAGATATATCCGCCATAGCCTGATGGACTTGGGTGGTCGGCGCGGACCTACATACCAAATTTCAGCTTTCTAGCTCTTCAACTAATATGGTTTCTGGTAAAATGCATTTTCCGATTTGCCATGCCCCTAGTGGGCGGACCGGGAAAATTTTAACACTTTATAAAGCGGAGTTATTCACGAGTATGTGTTCCAAATTTCAAGTGACGGACGGACGGACATTGCACAAAACCAATATACTAATTCACTTCGTGAATGAGTATAATTAGTATATACCCTTTCATTTCTTGAACAAAATAAAAAAAAGCAAGTAAGAACGTTGCAGTCGGGCGATACCGATTGCAGAATACTCATTCACAGCCCAAACGTTGATCCCATTATAATTAATTGGCTCACGCATATAAATATCGCAATTTGATATAAATGTCGCAATTTGATACTACAATTGCCGATTGCTACGCCCCTAGTGGCCGTAGACGTCTCATTTGTGGCCTGTTCTTAGAACGAGCTAACGGTAACGTACATGCCAAATTTGAATGCTTACGCTCCAAATATGTGAAAATTACAGGGTATTTTTCGATATGCCACGCCCCCAAAGAGACGTAACTATTATTTTTGAAACATCAATAGAGGATGTTACCAGTAACTCAACTATCCAAATTTGAAGCATCTAGCTCTTAAACTGTAGGATGCTTATATATCCTTGCGGTTTGCCACGCCCCGTTTGGGCGGACATATATCCATCATAGCTCGTTGGACTTGGGTTGTCACCCCGCGTATATATACCAAATTTCAGGTCTCTAGCATCAATAGTGCCTAAAATATAGCAAAATTAGAAAAATCACTATATCTTCAGGTCCGATGCGCCACGCCCCTAGTGGACGTAAACATAAAAGTTTTTCATCAGTCATTATAGAATCATAACATTAGATCACGTGCAAAATTTCAACTTTCTAGCTTTATGACTTCCTGAGATACAGTTTTATCCGATTTGCCACGCCCCCAATTGGCGTAGATATATCCGCCATAGCTTGATGGACTTGGGTGGTCGACGCGGACCTACATACCAAATTTCAGCTTTCTAGCTCTTCAACTATCATGGTTTCTGGTAAAATGCATTTTCCGATTTGCCATGCCCTTAGTGGGCGGACCGGGAAAATTTTAACACTTTATAAATCGGAGTTATTCACGAGTATGTGTTCCAAATTTCAAGTATATAGCTTCAATAGCGGCGAAATGAACTGCGTTCATACGGACAGACTGACGGACGGACGGAAATTGCACAAAACCAATATACTAATTCACTTCGTGAATGAGTATAATTAGTATATACCCTTTCATTTCTTGAACAAAATCCAATACAAATTTTGTATCTAAATTTATATAATATTGATCATAAATGTCCTTCCAAAAGGAGTCTGGTCCTTCAATGGGCCAGTGTATAATATATTTCTAAAAATATAGACTGCAACTTGCGGTCTCTGAAATAAGCACGAATGAAGTGCTGGCACCGGTGTTTCAATTTGTACTATTTTATTAAATTTAACATCAACGCAAGCGCAGCTTGCACGTTAGAGAACGCGCCTATGCGCATCTAAGCGAGAGCAGCGGGAGAGTGATCTTTTGGAGAACGACACTCCCGTGCTAGCGCGTACAACAACGACTACTTTTACAGTGGTTTAACTTCAATTTCTTAACCTATACAATTTCTATAACTATTCAGAGGGCATATATCCAAATGCCTTAACATCGGCCGCGTTAAAAGGCCGCAGGGCTTCAATAACATGGGGAATATTAGTTGATGGGCAGCGGGGCGAGCGTTGCCCTTATCAGGGAGTGCCCTGGCATGATCACTTCGCCGTCGTTGGGGTTGCTGCTGGGAGCGACCATGGGCCGCGAGTCGAGTACGACCTCGACCTCGACCAGCACGATGGCCACCTCGTCCTGCCGTAATAGTGCGCTGCCCATCGCCTTCAGCAGCAAACCCTTGGCGGATTTCACCGCCGCTTCCCAAAGGCCGCCAAAATCTGGTGCTCGAGGAGGGATGAAGACAAACGCCATGCCCAGCTCCATTTCCATATCATCTGTGTTGCCATGGAAAGTAGCCTTGAGGTCCAGCGTGCGAGCACCACCCACGAAATTGGTGACATTGTCGCAATTCAGCTTCCGGACAAGGCCACGTCGACCAACGAACCTTCGAAGTAAAACAAACAATTATAGATGTGACTGCAAGGAATGCGAAACTTAACTCAGATGCTGTAGGAACGAGTGAAGAAGGACTTTCTCGTTTTCCATTGATAAAGCGGAACATATATGCAACGATGCGGATTAGCTTTGAAAATGATGAAGTTGAAGTTGACTCAATAAGCTGTACGATAGGATTTGTTACCTCATTGACCGCGATCATAGTAATTTCAGTTCTTCGCTTCTCTAGCAGCTCTAGTTCTTTTGATAAGGTTATTTGTGGGTTGGCTGGCCACAATGTGTCAGAAAGCTTTAAAAATCCTGATCCGCAAAACCACAATGATGTTTTCAGCTGCTCAACTGAACATCCCCGAGATACAATATCTGCTGGGTTATCTTTCGTTGGTACATGACGCCAAGATACATTAGTTGTCAACTCTTGGATGCTTGCAACGCATGTGTTCAAGCTAGATGAATGCATTCGTGGCCAATGAAGCACCACCTCAGAGTCTGACCAAAATGTGACTTTTGTCTTTGTTTGTTTTCAAGGGCGCTACCTTAGGTTTGGCGACTAGCAGCCTGGTAGTGATACCCTTATCTGTTTGCGTTCTTACGTATAAACAACAACCGTAAGCTCTCGTTGAGGCGTCAGCAAATCCATGGATCTGACATCCTTTCGATTTAACTGTGACAACGTAACGAGGTATATGCAACGAGTTTAGATTTGAGAAACAGCTAGTTACTGCCTCAAATTCTTGCCTCATTTGGTCATCCCACCCAAATTTGTGCAACCACATTTCCTGTAAAAGGACGTTCCCACGAGTTACGATCGGACTTAACAAACCTAAGGGGTCGTATAACCTTGCTACAAATGACAAAACCGATCTTTTGGTCTGTTGAACTTCTACTGGACAGTTCATGGAATATCTAAAGCAGTCATTCATTGGATTCCAAATTAATCCCAATGTTTTTGTATCCTCTTGATGACCAATAACTATATCGTTTCTAACTGGTTGTGCTGCGAGTTGCTTACAATTGGACGAACATTTTGTGAGAGGAAATCCAAACGTTTGAAGATTTGCTATCAAGTCTCGATGCAACAAGCACAATTCTTCAACGCTATCTGCTCCTGTCAACAAGTCATCAACATAGAAATCTCGGGCTAACGATCTTGCAGCAGCTGGCTGAGTGGAAGCATGCAAGTCGCTTAGATGTTTTAAACATCGAATTGCTAAGAATGGAGCAGTCACTGTCCCATACGTTACTGTGTTTAATCGAAAGATTTGTAACGGATCAGGGGCGTTTCCCTCCACACAATAAGTTGAAAGTTGCGGTGGGACTCGTCAAGTTCAATTTGACGGTACATTTTAGCGATGTCTGCTGTAGCAGCCCAAGGACGAAGTCGAAATCTTAGCAAAGTCTCCCATAACTGCGGCTGGATGGTCGGACCCACCATGAGTAGATCATTCAGCGACAATTGAGAGGAGGACTTGCTAGAGGCATCAAACACTACTCGAAGTTTAGTGGATGCGCTGTGCGGTCTTAGCACGCATTGATATGGGATGAAATAATGCGGCTCTCTCGGAACTTGATTGTCAGTTGGGCTCATGTTACCCAAGGCCAAGTATTCTTTCATAAAGTCAATGTACATTGGCCGAATGTCTTCTTGCTTGCTCATTCTTCTTTCCAAGGCCAGAAATCGTCGCTTGGCTGTGTCATAAGACATACCAAGACAATGTGGGCTTGATTTGAATAGCAGCGACACTCTGAAACTACCCGAGGTAGTTTGGCAAATAGTCTTCACAAATGACTTCTCGCACAGTTGTTGCTCTGGGGTATACAAATTCGAATTAATTGTATTTGGCTTTTCTTCCCACTCCCAGAATTTGCGAACTATTGAAGCTATAGTTATGTCGTCGTTTACGACGCTAATGAAAGTCGACGAACTAGTAGCTGCATTCAATGTTCGGCAGCGACCAGATACAATCCAACCAAAGGCAGTCAATTGCAATGTTGGGTTGTTATCAAGTCCCTTTATTTTGCCTTCTCTTAATATATAAACAAGTAAGAAAGCTCTAGTCGAGACTGCTCGACTACGAGATACCCTGAACCCTCCGAGCAACAGCCATTTCAATAATTTTTAGTGTCATTCAGCTTAAACAAACACACACACACACGCAAGCATATACATAGACACCCATAGGCACGCACGCATTAACAGGCATGGGCTGCAGTGTGGGCTTACTATGGGAACTTAATTGTTCAATAACTTTTTTTGTGGACGTACGTTCTTCATGAAACTTTTAGAATGTGGTTTTATCATTACTATGCGTATATTTGCCAAAGCTCAAGTCTCTAGTATTTGAAATACGCCTTTTACAGAGATGAGGGTAAGGGGGTGGATATAGGGGTGGGGGGTGAATTATAACAAAAATCGAAATTCTATCACGTGCAGTCGAGTCTACATTTAAAATTTGGAGACTTTAGCTCTAAAGGTGTAGGAGATATAATTTTATAACTGGTTTTCGATAAGGTTTTTGATCGATAAAAAAATAACGGGATGAGTTATCGATCTTTTGTGATAAACTCGATATGCGCGCGCTATATACAAGCATTTTAAAAAAAAGTTGAAGTCTCTAGCTTCTATATCTTCAGAAATCGACGCGTTCATACATACGGACAGACGGACAGACGGACAGACGGACGGACGGACAGACGGACAGACGGACATGGCTAAATCGATTCAGTTTGTCGCCCTGATCAAGAATATATATACTTTGTGGGGTCTGCCACGCCTCCTTCTCCCTGTTACATACTTTTAACAAAACCATTATACCCTGATTTCCCATTTTCAATGGGTTCAGGGTATAAAAAGATATCAGCACCGAGCAACAAATCAATACGTTGCGGCTTGTGGAATTGAGGATCAGCTAATTGTACGTTATCAGGTACCTTGATCTCTTCAGTGTGCTTCTCTGGTTGATACGACGAAATGGAACGTAACACACCAAAGTCTGTTCGGATTTCTATGTCCTCCGTTCGGGACGCTATGAACGCTGTGCCGAACAGATGACTGACAATTAGCAATGCCCAACAATTGAATCCCAGATCTTTGCCGTTTTAATTTCAACTGTTTTGCAAGTTCTTTAGTTATGAAATTAACTTGCGAGCCGGAATCTAATAAAGCTCTAGCTAAGTGATAAGATCCAGATTGATCTTTTATCTTCACAACTGCAGTTGCCAAAAGAACTTGATCAGAGGCTATCCGTGCGTGATTTACAGATGAAATCTGTGACGAAGTGACACGAGGGACTGCTGATACAACTGCTGAGCTACTTTGAGCCGCTTCAGAGCTGTATCTATGCAGTATGGTATGGTGCGGCTTAGAGCACACACGACAGTGGGCTGATTTGCAAGCAGCCACTGAGTGTCCTGTTCGCAAACAATTTATACAGAGCGGATAGCTCTTTGCGAACGTAAAACGTTTCTGGCAGGGTATTGCTGTGAACGACGAGCACGAGTGAATGAAGTGATCGTTCATTTTACAAAACACGCATTTGGGACTTTGTGGCTGACTTGGCAGAGCGACAGCCAGTGAAGTTTTCCCAATTCTTTTCCTATTATCCTGAGCTACCTTACGACTTGGGCCAGATGATTCTTCAGCACTTAAATGCTGATACCGTCTGTTCAAGGCAGCTTCACAATCTTGCCACAATGGAAGTTTATTGTAGTCAAGATTCTCTTCCCACCTAGAGCGCGTGCCAGCGTCCGCTTTCATCATTACTAAATGGATGAGCATGGCATTCGAAATCTGCTTATCATATCCTAGCGATAATAGAGACTCGTAAATAGCACGGATTGAGTCTGTCAGCATGCGCAAAGATGATGCTGATGGTTCAGACATGTGTGGGAGGTCAAATAGTTTTGAAATGCTGTTAAAAAATATGACACACTGATCGTCGTACACATTTTTTAAAGCAGCTAACGCTTTTGAGTAATTTGCATCTGTCACCTGATATGCCTTGACAGTGCCTAATGCTTCTTTGTCCAAGCATGACAACAAATGATTAAACTTTTCTATATTTGATAGCCCTGGCTCCTTGTTGACTAAACTCTCAAAAAGTCCAATGAAATTCTTATATTCCGAATATTCTCCGCTAAACTTTGGCAGCTTTATATTCGGTAGATTCCTAGAGTGAGACACTGAGCTAATCCTTGTAGAGTTAGCGGGACTCACACTTTTAGGTTGGCTATCACTACCTCGCTTCATTAGAAGTGTCTTGGTTGACACACACAAATCTTCTAACTTTGACCGAGGCACTAATGTATGACAACAAGCGAAGAGCAACTCAAGAATGTTAACAAATGCGCGCGATCGTAATAAATCTCAATATATTACGCTAGCAGTGTTAAACTATACTTGAGTGACTGTTACAGACAGCTGATAACGATATAGCGAAGACAATAACCAAAATGTTGAGTGACTAATTGGGCAAGTGGTCTATTGAGTGATATTTGACTGTAGAGCGACTAAGTGCACTGCATTCACACATGCACATGCACAAGCGAGAGCGCGCCGGTATGTGCAAGTGAGAACGCAACGATATTGCAAGCTAGAATGCCAAAATATATGTGCAGATCGCGCTCATACGATGAGCGCAAAGCGAGAGTGCAAGTTTTGAGCGAGAATAAATCCAAGTACCGAGTGCAAGTTTTGAGTGCAAAGCGAGAGCTCTGCTGCGTGTGCAAGCGAGGGTGCAAACGATATTGCAAGTGAGTATGCAATGAGCGCAAAGGGAGCGCGAATTACCAGTATGCTCTCTTTTAGTTATTATTAGGTAACAATAAGTAAACGCATGTATATGTATGTGTTAGTGTAGTTTTTAAAAAAGAACATCTGGTTAGTTTGAATGTTGAGTTCTCACTGAATGTGTGCTTTTATTTTTTGAGTCTCTGTTGTAATTGTACATATTCTTTGTGCTGCTGCCGCTGCAGCTACCGTTACTGTTGTCGCCGCTGTAGCTGCTGCTGTGGGCGTCAAGAGGAAGAGTAGGGTGGTATATTGGTAACTCCTCCCTCCCCAAAAGCGAAGCGAATGTCATAACAACTGGAGTCCGTTGGTTTGATCTGAGCGTAGTTGGTAGTTTCACCGTCTGTGATTTTCCTGATGGCGGGTGTTGAGACCAATCCAAGTTAACTTAAAACAAGTAAGAAAGCTCTAGTCGAGACTGCTCGACTAGGAGATACCCTGAACCCTCCGTGCTGATGTTCCAATCATTCTGCACACATACATACACATGCATCCACCCCCACGCATAGGCCCGCGCTCTGCTAACTGCGCAGTAAGCAGCGACTGCGCTTGGGCTGCGCTGCAGTGTGGGCAATATTATGAGAATTTATTTGTTGAATAATTTCATTTGTAGACGTACAATCTTAATGAAACTTTCAGAACGTAATCATTATGTGTAAATGTGTGTACATTCCAAAGCACAAGTCTCTAGTACTTGATATACGTTTTTTACAAATTTGGGGCGAAGGGGGCGTGGTATCCAAAATCTGTAAATTACAAAATGTGTGTGCCCATCAAATGCATATACACAGTAAATCTGTCTCTAGGTCTAATAGTGTTCAAATTAGGCTGAAAAAACAATATAAATTTATCGATTATCCTCGATAAAAAAGATATCGAATGAGTTATCGAAAAAATATGATAAACTCGTACTGCGTATGGTATACACGAGTATGCATACAAAATTTCAGCTCTCTAGCTCCTTTAACTTCTGAGATCGACGCACTCATACGGACGGACGGACGGACGGACGGACGGACGGACGGACGGACGGACAGACGGACAGGGCTATATCGACTCAGCTCATCGTCCTGATCAAGAATATATATACTTTATGGGGTCTGCGATGATTCCTTCTGCCTGTTACATACTTTTCACAAAACCATTATACCCTGATTTCCCATTTTCAATGGGTTCAGGGTATAATTAGTTTTTTCGGTTTACAATGATTAAAGTTGATACGTAATGGTTGTACTAAACTAAGGAAGTTTTACAATGGTGTTTATGTTAATAACAATAATAATACTAACAATAATTGGTTAAATATACAGCAGTTTTATTTTATTTTATTTCTTCTTATTTTGGATTTATGTATTTTTTGTAACCGTGTAGTGATTAGAGTGTTACCATTATCTCGTAGGACTTTATGTTTCGAGAACCTTGGTGTTAGTTTATTCCTTCGATTTTCTTTTCTAAATATGTTTTGGTTGAGTTTGGCAAGTTTAATTGAAGTTGCTAGTCTTTTTTGTTCCTTGTGATATAGTTCTGATTGGTAAGAATTTAATTTTTGTAGGTATTCATGTTCTGTATCATACTTAATTGTTTGGTTAAATATGTGAGTACGTCCAGTGAAAAGTTCGAATGGTGTATGTTTTGTAGATGAGTGTATTGTTGAGAAATTATTAGTCGAATTGTTTTGTTTGATGAAAGCATTTATTTATGATGGCACGTCCGTGCCTTCTTAGACTTCGTTTAATAATGAATTTACAGAATGTATATTATATTCTTATAGCTAGAGCCGCATAGCTGTGCTGCCGGTTACGCCAGCAGCAGAGCGGCTTCGTTCATATACATATATGCTTAGGTATAAGTGTTTATATATTAGCTTAATGGTCTGGCGAGAGTCGCAGACGGAGAGGGGGTAATGTGTCCACTTGTTTACGAAACAGTCGCGCATGCAAAATATGCCGACTCAGCGGAGTTAGTGCACTGTTAAGGCCAATGCACTTGAGAGTGATCATATTACTTCTTATTTATGTATGTTTAATTGTAACAATGTATTTGTGACATTCTTTGTGTATGTAAATATATATATGTCTTGAATACAGTGAACATTTAATAAAGTGGACATACTACATCTCCCTCCTTTTGAAAAATAACGTAATTTTAATGGAGTTATTTTCTTAGTTATATTACTTATCCAAATATTTTTTTTGTGTTTTGTTTCAAGCAGGTTGATCATTCCTGTTCTTGATTTTTTTTTTTTACTAGTTTAATTATTTATATTTTTATTTTTGTTCCCTTTTTTTTTGCAATTAATTGATTATGAATTAAACATTTTTAATCTATCTTTATGTACTACTTGTTTTTTATTTTTATTATTTGAAATTGTTATATTATCGTTTTTTCCTATGCTTTCTACTTTGTATGGTCCTGTATATTTGAAATCTAACTTATGACCTGTTTCGTTATTTAGTAGAACTCTATCGCCTATTTTTAATTCAAAATCTAAACTATTGCTATCGTAATAAATTTTTTGTTTTTTCTTATTTGTTTCTAGCATTAGCCTAGCTCTCTTATATGCCTGTTCTAGTCTGAATTTTGATTCCTTAGCATAGTCTTCTACATTATATAGTGGCTTAATTCTATCTATGCTATTAAAATCTTTTGGCAAGTTTGACGTTTTGCCGAACACGAGCTCATATGGACAATAGTCATGTGCCATAGAGGGTGTTGTGTTAAAACAATATACGAAGTATCTTAACCATACGTCCCAATCTGTCTTATCGACTGATATATAAGATCGTATGAACTCGTTAAGTGTTCTGTGGCTTCGTTCCACGGTACCTACTGTCTGGTGATGGTGTGCGGTTGAAGTTATGTTTTTAATTTTAAGATTTTTACATAAGTCTTCAATTATTGAATTTTTATATTCTGTACCCATGTCCGTAATGAACGTCTTCATTGGACCGTATACCAGAATAAAATTTTCAAATATAGCTTTTGCTACTGTTTTCGCACTTTTGTCTTTAATTGGGATTGCTACAAGGTATTTTGTTAGATCGCAGATTAAAGTTACTGCATATTCGTTTCTGTATTCTGATTTGGGTAAAGGACCGATCGTGTCAACAATTACCCTGTCGAAAGCTCTCTGTGGAGTTTCGGTAATAGTTAATGGAGTCTTTGTGTGTTTAGTCGTTTTAGACTTTTGACACTTCTCACATTTTTTTATATAATTCGATATATCTTTTGTCATTTTATTCCAGTGATAATGCCTTTTTATTTTGGCTATCGTTCTGGCTATTCCAGTATGACCTCCTTGTATTGGGTCGTCATGGAACGTAAACAGTATTGCTTCTTTTTCTTTATTATTATCGTTTGATAATAGGGTCACCGGCTTGAGTAGCGCTACTCTTAAAGATTTTAAATATTTATTGCCCATTAATTTAAAAGATTCTATTGAGATAATCTCAAAGATCTTTTCGCTCGGTGCCACTTTGAGTTTGCTAATATTAAGTATACCGGCTTCTGATTCAAGCCTTTGAAAGAACTGACCTAAGTCAAAAGTTTCATTGGTGTACATATTGCTAACATCAATTCTTGCGATAACACTCTTTCCTTGTTTTAATAAACATAAAGAATTTGTTATTCGCAAGGTCACTACTTTTCGTACTTCGTCATTTACAATGACTTCGTATACGTTGGGCTTAGAAGCATTTGGAGTCTGCTTTTGCAAGACCTCCTTTTCTTTTTCTTTTCCTGCGCAGGATTTTAACTGTTTACTTTGATTTCTGGTAGTGACTTTCAGAATTTTATTACTTGTCTGTATATTTTTTAAGTCTTTTATCGTTATTCTAGATAGCGCATCGGCTACGTAGTTGTCTTTTCCCTTTAGAAATTCTACCGTAAAATTATATTCCTCTAGTTCAAGTCTTATTCTGGTGAGTTTGGAGCTCGGATTTATCATTGAAAATAGATATGTGAGTGGCCTGTGATCTGTTTTGACAGTGAAGTGTCTACCATAAATGTATGGCCTGAAGTACGTTATTGCCCAATGTATGGCTGTTAGTTCCTGTTCTGTTGTGCTTTTATTACTTTCTCCTTTAGTAAAAGATCTTGATGCGTATGCTACCGGGAGTTGAAGTCCATCTTTGTTTTGTGTAAGGACTGCTCCACAAGCTTGCTTACTGGCATCTGTTATAATGCAAAATTCTTTGCTGAAGTCTGGGTATTGGAGGAGTGTTGGATTCATTAATGCCGATTTTAGATGTTCGAAGGCGTTTTGGCAATCTGCCGTCCATTCGAATTTGACATCTTTTTTGCATAACTTTGTTATGTGACGAGAATAGTCGGCGAAGTTTTTAATGAATCGTCTGTAGTAATTACAAAAAGCTATAAATCTTCTGGCGCTGTCCGCATCATGTGGGACTGGTCAAATTTTTTGTCATCTGGTAAGATTCCTTTATCTGTGCATCTATGACCTAGAAATGTCACCTCGTGCATGAAAAATGAACATTTTTCTGGATGTAGTTTCAGATTATGTTTTCTGCAAACATTGAAAACATCTGTTAAGTTTTTAATCATATGTTGTTCAGAACAACCAATAACGATTAAATCATCCATGTAAAGGAAAGCTTGTGTGGTCTCTAAACCTGAGAATGCTATTGTCATCATTCTCTGAAAAGAATTAGGCGCTATTTTTAAACCAAATGGTAATCGCGTAAAGCGATACGAACCATTGTTTGTTGAAAAAGACGTTATATCTCTTGAGTTTTCCTCAAGTTCAATTTGATGGAAGCCTGACATTAAATCGAGGCAGGAAAAATATTTTGCTCGGCCCAATTGATCAAGAATATCGTCAATTCTGGGGAGTGGAAATTTATCGGACAACAATTTTTTATTTATTTGGCGATAGTCAATTACTAATCGCCATTTTTTTTTCTTCAGTGCCCGGAAGGGCCTTTTTGGGAACTAATAAAAGTGGGCTATTATAGGGAGATACGGACGGTTCGACTATTTTGTCGTCAATTAGTTTTTTGACTTGTTTCTGAATTTCTTCTTTTTGGCTGTGAGGATTTCTATAATTTTTTATATATATCGGTTCATCATCTTTCAATCTCAGTTTTTGCTTATAGAAATTATTTGTGGTCATTGGTTCGGTTTCTAAACCAAACACATCACTATATTGTACGCACAGTGACGTTAGCTGTTTATGGAATAATGGCGGAAAATTTTTTGATAGCTGGCTTAGTACAATTTTTTCTCTTTTTTCTGGAGTTGTTGTAACTACTTCGTAGTTTGAAAGTGGTTCATGTTTTAAACTATTTATGCTAATTAATTGGTCTTCGTTAGTTGTATTTAGTATTCTTAAGAATGCGTTTTGAGAATTTACTATGGTATTTGCTATGTAAACACCATGCTGAATTTCTTGATTTGGAATAAGTATACTTTCTTCTTCTGAGTTTATTTTAATGTTTCTGATTACTTGAGATCTTGCTGGCAGAATTAAGGAGTTGTTGCCAGAACTGTATGTTATTTGAACATAAATGGGATATTTTAAATTGTTTGGTCTAATTATTAGCCAGTCTTCAGTTGGATTGAAATCCAATACGCAGTTATATTTCTTTATGAAATCTATTCCTAGTATTCCATCACATGGAATAGCGAAGTTTGTATTCACGATGTGAAAATCGTGTGGAATTATATATTTTGAAGTTTGTATTTCTATAGACGTAAATCCTTTGGATTTAGTAACTTCCTTACTTATTCCTTGTATGTTAATTATATTGTTTGTTTGGATGTTTTGATAAACATCCGAATTTTCTTTTAATATTGAGATGTCTGCGCCGGTGTCGACTAAAAAGACTAATTCATTTCCTGTACTAGCGTTTGTGAATTTTACATATATATTTTTGCTGAGATTGATAGTGTGAATTTCCGATATCTTTACTGCTGATTTTCTAAAGGGTTTTGTGAGTTTCCCGATGTGTTTTAGGCCACCCTAACATTGCTGTTATTATTGTTGTTATTGTATCGGTTATAACCGCTGTTCTGCTGGTTATTTCCTCTACTGTTTCCTCTATTACTTCTATTATTATAATTTCCTCTATTGTTTCCTCTATAGTTATTTTGATTGGTGTTTTGGTAGCTGTAGCGATCATTATTATTATTATAATAACCGCGGCCATTGCCTCTACCACGACCTCTGTTATTGAAATTACCTCGACCCCTTTGGGTGTAGAACACCGTGTTGGGATTTCCGGTCATTTCTGTACTACATTGTACATATTTGGCTATGGCATCGTTCATTGTTTTGAAGTTGCCAGCCTCAAGGATTGTTTTTAATTTACTCTGTTCGCAATTTTTAATCATTGCGTCAATGGCTTCCTTGGTACTGAATTTATCAGCATGTTCTGCTGGTAAACCTTCATCAATATACGAAGCCTCAAGAAGCCTTCGTAAATTGTCTATTTCGGTCGTGAATTTTTCGGCCGTTTTTCCTTTTTGTATAGTTTTAGATAGTTTGGCCTTTACTACGTCGGATGTTTCACCAACTATAGTATCTTGAAGTTTCTTTATTATAGCCTTTATAGTTGTTTCGTCTTGGACTTTATATAGTGTTGAGCCAACAATTTTTGATTTTATTACTTCAACAGCTATATCTTCAAATGTGCCTTTTGTAAGATCTACTAACTTCAAAGCTCTTATGAATCTTTGAAGATGTATTCTTTGTCCGTTGAATTCCGGAATGGCATTTGAAATGTCCTTTATATAGGCTCTTTGTTCGTTTATATTTGCCATTATGTTTATTTTTCTATCTACTATACTTGTATTAGAATCTATGTCTGAATATTCTTCTATTTCATTATCGGGTTCCGATAATGTAAATAGGGCTGGTATTGTTAGATCGTTTAGATCTTTTTCTTTTATCTGAATTTCGGACTCAGAATCGGAATTTTCGTCAGCTGATTCTATGTTAGTGAATATAGCTAGAGGTGTGTTCAATACGGTTGGTATGAATATATCTAACTTATATTTTTCTTTTACGTTTATAAGGTTCGAACGTAGTTTGATCAATAGTTTTGAAATCTTTGTCCAATTTGATTTGCCTATTATTTCTCTATTGTCATTTACTAATGTTCGTGCGTCGTTGAATGAATCAACGAGAATTTTCGCATGCTTATTTAACGTTTCTTTTTGTATTGTCCTATTCTGTGTTACACATTTATAAGACTTGCTAAATTTTTCTTTTATTTCGCGTATATGGAGGCTGAGTTGTTCCCAATTCATTCTTAGAATTGAAAAGCTTGTTAGCGATGCAATCGCACCATAACTTTTTGGATTGTCCTAGAATGGGGTTATATTCAGTTAGAATTTTAGCCTGTAAATAAGTAATGGTTGTCGCTAAGACAAGACTGACATAGGTCTCTAATATGTGCGTTTGATATTTTAGTTATTTCCTATATATTAGACAAATATTTGTGTATTGAGTGTGTTTTTATTATTAGACATATATAAAAGTTTTCTCCTTTTTTTTTTTTTTTTTTTTTTAAATTTATTCCTGTTTAGACCGTCTGTGCATTTATTTAGATCTTGTCTAGATCATTAGCTTGGCTTAAGGCCCTCTTTGTAATGCATTTGTTATGCAGCAAATATGCTTTATAAATTACATATGCACTCATAATAATGACGATTATAAACAGCAATATATTTTGTAAGGTTAGTTTTCCAGCCGGGGTCAGAGTCTCAGTCTGCCCAGGGTCACAACTTACAAGACATTTGTAAATTACTACGGGACTGTACGTTGTTAGAGAAATGGGAGAGGATGGGGGAGGTATTGAGTGTTAAACGGCCGCGTGGCCCGAACTCGCCGACCACGCCCCCGCACGGTTGCACGTGGGATGGCTGCAGCGATCGAGCGGCGCGATCAAGCGCACTCTAGATTGCTGGGGTCGGGGTTACGAGGGCGTATTACGGGGTATTAGTGGGGATACTACAATTGGTGGACCGCGGATCGAGGAACGCCCAGCGTTGTCGCCGGCGTTCACTCCAGACCACGCGATTTTTATATGCCAGAGTTTTGGCCGTCTGGCGCACGGGATTACCCTCGTGCTAACCACCAGTTAGTAATGTTAAGATTATTAGCGGGTTAGTGTTACCAAATCAACTACGAATGAGAACGCAATCATTTCTAAGTACATTTAACATTTTTATTCCATATTACCTCGTGTTTCCTACCCCCCGTCTATCTGTTTATTATTTCTTTTGATGACGACTGTTCGCGTTGAGCGCTCCCAACTAACTAAAATCTGCGCGCAGCTTTCAAGCCTTTCCTTGCGCTCTGCAGATTTCACCACGCGACCAGCAATGCAATTCACCACCGCGAGCTTTCGAGCCGCATGGTTGCATTGCTGATCGCGTGCCCGCCCACTCATTTGAATTTTGCTTATTATCTAAAGCTACCGACTATGACACCTTAACTATCTAACAAAACAATCGATACCTCCAAGAACTTAATAGCTACAAAATTCAAATATAAACTTAATGACTATAATCCAGTTCGTTTCCTTTCACTATCTTACACGCTACGAATATAACTCACTAGCCAACTTACTTACTACAAAATATATCTTAGTGCTAACTTACTCACTACAAATATATCTTACTACTAACTTACTCACTACAAATATATCTTACTACTAACTTACTCACTACAAACTCTAGTAAACTGGACAGCTATAATGCAAAATGTAAGGTGGGCATAAGGCCGCCTTACACCCCCCCTTACTTCGACAGAGCGACTGTTACGCCCCCCGACGAATTGATGGTCACGGTATAGGAGCGTTCCCCGTTTTCCCGGTCTCGGTTTCCGGGATCGTGTCGCTTTCTTCGTCTTCTTGATGGAATGGCTTCAACTGCGCAATGTTGGCCACCCTCCTCTTACGTTCGCCCTCCTTCGTCAGGCGTACCACGTTAGGGGACAGGAACATAACAACCTTGTAAGGGCCGTCGAATTTGGGCGCTAGTTTCGCCGCGAATCCTTCCGCCGCGTTCGACAATTGATGTTGTCGCAACAGCACCGCCGAACCCAGCGCTGGTCTCCAGTCACGCCGTCTCAAGTTATAGTGCCTGCTTTGATCCTTTGATGCTCGCTGCAAGTTACTGCGCACTATGTCGAAAATCTCCTTCATTTTGACCCCTTTGGCCTCGGGTCGGGTCTCTCTAGTCGCCGAACCGGGAGTGACTTCGTCGTATAAAGCGGCGGGTAGGCGTGGCTCCCGCCCCGACATCAGAAATGCTGGAGTGAAGCCCGTGGAGTCGGCCACGCTCGAGTTGACTGCTAGCGTTATCTCCGGCAACAGCTCGTCCCATGAGCTCTGGTGGCCTTCGATATACTGAGCTATCATAGTCTTCACCGTGCGATTTGTTCTCTCCGTCGGGTTCTCCTGTGGCGTATAAGGCGCCGTGTACTGGAGTGTCACCCCCAAGGATTCCATAAACGCCTTGAAACTTCTGCTCGTAAATTGTACGCCGTTGTCGCAAACGAATGTCCTCGGCACTCCAAATCGGCTGAGTAAGCGTTCCCGGAACGCCAGTTGCAGCAGAGCGGTAGTCGCTTTCCTCAATGGCACCAGCTCCACCCATTTGGCAAAAGCGTCGTGGAACACCAACAACATCGTGTTCCCTCGTTTGGAACGAGGTAAAGGTCCCACGAAGTCCGCGCACAAGACCGTCATTGGCTCCGCCACCTGTCTGGTGAGCATATGCCCGGCCGGCTTTTGTTGCACGCATTTAAATCTTTGGCACGTCTCGCAACACTTCACGTACTTGGCGGCGTCTCTGAACATGCCCGGCCAATAGTACCTTTGCGCAAGTCGTGCCGCTGTCTTCCTCACTCCTTGATGTCCGGCCGTGGGAGCGTCGTGGCACTCCCTCATCACTCTGCCCCTCAAACTGCTTGGGACGCAGAGCTTCCATGGGATGAAATCTTCTTCGTCTATCCGATGGCCTATATTCCGATACAACTGCCCGTTCTCTTCCACATAGTCCTGGAACTTCTCAGGCTCCTTTGCAATCCTTTCACGCATCCTTGCTATCCACCAGCAAGGAGGATTTTCTTCCACGGCCTGCTCGCAACTGTCCATGGGCTGCCGGGACAGTGCGTCGGCCACTACGTTTAAGCTTCCTCGACGATAACGTATGTCGAACTGATATTGCTTTTTTCTCTCGTCTCTGCCTCATCCGGCCACTCCTTCCTATTGGGCACGGATCGTTCATGTCCTCCGTATTCGCTCTCTGCTACTTCTCCTGTCGGCGGGCCACCCTCGGGCTCGCCTTCCCTCTCTAATTCGACTGATTTAAACTCCGGCGACCGCTCCTCGGGTCCGCTCCTCAAGTCCTCGCTCTGCTTTACAGCTCCGGCCCCCCCCTTTTTTCCTCCATTATCTCGCTCCTTTCCTTTCTGTCTCTCCTTGTCGCTGGGAGACCCCCTCTAAGTCTTTCCTCCGACGTTCCCTTTTCCATTATTTTCTTCTTGTCTCTGTTCTCGTCGGGCGTTGTGCCTTGGCTCGACGCTTGCTGGACGCCAACCGTCGACACTGCGATTACCGACTTTGGGCCCTCTTTTGGCGTTGCGGCCTCGTGCAACGCCTCCGAGCCCAACTCCTTCACTCCCTCGACGAGCTGGCGTTGCTCTCCAAGACTGCTGTTGCCTTTCTCCACTCGTCGTCCACTTGATGGCGATGCGCCTTCTCCCACGTCGTCTACCATCCTCATCTCGAGCTCCGCGTTGCCGCAACGCACCGTAGTGCCGATGGCGCATAGGAAGTCCATGCCGAGGATGACATGGTCTAGCATGGTCGGCATTATCAGCAAGTTTGCTTCCGCCGTTTTTCCTGCCAGGCTCACGTCTGTCCTCACCATCTCCGTCACGTTCAGTGCTGATCCATCGGCCAATCTGATCCGTGACTCAACCTGGCAACGCTCGCCTCCTATCGTCCGTCGGCGCACGCAGTCCTCACTGACAAAACTGCGTGTGGCTCCAGTGTCGATCGTGGCGGTCATCCTTTGACCCCCGACCGTCACCGACGCGACGATCTTCCACTCCTTTACTCGGAGCGGGTTCCTCTCCTCATCTTCCGTGTTTAATTGGCGCCGCTCCGCTCTCTTGGAGGGCGCCCTTGGCCGTTTCCCGAGCTGTCTCGTTCGCAGCACTCCCTCGCAGTCCGGCCTCGCTGCCCGCAACGCCAGCAGAACAACACTGGCGCGTTAGGACATTCTCGCGCGAAGTGTCCAGGTTGTGCGCATCGATAACAGACCCGACTTGGCCTGGGTCCAGCATCCTGTGCCATCATCCGGCTAGTTGCCTCCGCCGACTGTGTCGCCACCGGCGTCTCCGTCCGCCCCTCGACTTGTCCTCCAGATCGGGGAACAGATGTCTTTGCGCGGAAAGGATTACTCTGCCGCACCTCCACTGGCTTGGGCCAGATGGTCTCCACCGTAGCTTTCCTTCCTTGTTCTCTCTGTTGGCTCCTCACGTTCTCGAACTCCGCGGCCATCTGGGTCAGCTGCGTTAGAGATGAGAAATCGTGCCTCCGTACGTACAGTCTGTATTCCGGGGATGCGTTCTCGTAGGCCCTATTCAATTCTTGGGCCGGGCTGTATCTAGCCTGACGCATCAATAAACGCAGCTCAATCAAGTAGTCCTTGAAGGGTTCGTCTTCCCGCTGCCGTCGCGCCCGGATCTGGTCCTCCAAACGCTCGAGGTATTGGGGAGGCAAGAAGAAGTCCAAGAACTCCTTCTTAAATTCCAACCAGGGCACATCTCTTAGCCCGCTGGTCAGGAACCATTTGGCCGCCTTGTCTGCCAACACCTCGCTCAGCGCCCTCGGCATCCTGTCCAGCTCAATCCCATAAGTTATAGCTCGCTCCTCCAAGATTTCGATGAAACCGAGGGGATCCGACCGACCGTCGTACTTCATTCCCCACTTCCTGACTTGCTCGGCGATATTCCAAGGCGGGTGCCTCTCTGGTGGCGGTGAGAGCGCTTTGAGTCCGACGCTCAACACTCATCTCGCTTCCATTGCCGGATCCCTTCGGCTTTTCGTCCCTCCGGCTCCCAGCTATGCCGCTCGCCGTCGGTACGCTAAGCCTCAGCGGCGCCGTCGAAATAGAACCACTCTCCTGGATCTTTCGTAGATCGGGTTCTGACTTCTGGTATGCGCGGCTGCCCATGCTCGACATCGCGCCTCCCGAAGAGAATCGTGCCTCCCATTCAGCCAGTCGCCCTTTGACTTCCGCCGAATAGCCACCGCCCTGGATGTAGGACGACAATCTCTTTCTTAAATCTTCCACGCGGCCCTCGTCGTCAAGGCCGAAGTCTCGGGCAACCGCTATCAATTCTTCTTTGCAGCGCTGGTAAACCCAGCCGACGTTCAGTCCCGAACTGTGGGATGCCACTCCTTCCATCCTTGATGCCCGGATGCTCTGCGTCCTTGGTTACTTATACTAATGATCTCTAGTCGTTTAACTTTTCTTTTCTCTTTTCTCTTTTTTTTCTTTTTTTTTTTTTTTTTTTTATTTATCTATTTATTTATTTTTTCTTCTTCTTCTCCTTTTTTTTTTTTTTTTTTTTTTTTTTACTCTCTTATTATCAATATATATTTATTTTTTTCCCAAATTTTCTTATCTTATACAATTTTGTTTGCTTTTATCGTCTCAATCTATCTTATTCTACTTCTTTATTCTCTTCCTTGCCTTTATACACTTATTCTAGTTTTTCTTTACTTTTCTTTATTCGTCTTAATCTACTTTGTTCCTTTTTTTTTTTCTTAATATACTTTCTTTTATTTTGTTTCCTTTATTCTTCTCAATTTGTTTTATTTCTCTCTTTTTTTTTTCTTGGCTTACTTTATTTTATTTCGCTTTCTGTATCCTTCTTAATCTATCTTTTTTATTTCGCTTTCCTGTATTCCGCTTTATTTCATCTCCCTTTGGTTTAACTTACTTTACCGTATCTCCCTTACCTTCACTTGCATCTCTCTTCGTCACCTTTATTTATTTTCCACCTTGCTACTTTCATTCGTCTTCAATTTCGTATCTGCTTCATCTTATTTTGCCTTTTCCGCGCTAACTTTACCTAGCTTTTCTTCACCTCTAGTTCAGCTGACTTTTCTTCCTTTCATTTCACAACTTTTATTTGACCCCACTGGGTTTTGTTCCTCTTCGTTTCACTTCTCACCGATCCTATTGTCATGCACTCTACCCTTATTTCATTTATTTATTTCATTTAATTATTTGTTATTTGTTTATTTACTTGTTTGTTATTAATTATTATTAATTTGTATTTATTTATTTATTTATTTTTTTTATTTTTTTATTTTTTTATTTTTTATTTATTTATTTTTTTATTTTATTATTTTTTTTATTATTTTTTATTTGTTTATAATTTTTATTTATTTATAACTTTTATTTATTTATAATTTTTATTTGTTTATAATTTTTATTTATTTATAACTTTTATTTATTTATAATTTTTATTTATTTATAATTTTTATTTATTTATAAATTTTATTTATTTATAACTTTTATTTATTTATAATTTTTATTTGTTTATAATTTTTATTTATTTATAACTTTTATTTATTTATAATTTTTATTTATTTATAATTTTTATTTATTTATAATTTTTATTTATTTATAATTTTTATTTATTTATAAATTTTATTTATTTATAACTTTTATTTAATTATAATTTTTATTTATTTATAATTTTTATTTATTTATAACTTTTATTTGTTTATAATTTTTATTTATTTATAATTGTTATTTGTTTATAATTTTTATTAATTTATAATTTTTTATTTGTTTATAACTTTTATTTATTTATAATTGTTATTTGTTTATAACTTTTATTTATTTATAATTGTTATTTGTTTATAACTTTGTTATTTAATTATAATTTTTATTTATTTATAATTTTTATTTATTTATAATTTTTATTTATTTATAATTTTTATTTGTTTATAATTTTTATTTATTTATAACTTTTGTTTGTTTATAATTTTTTATTTATTTATAATTTTTATTTATTTATTATTTTTATCTGTTTATTATTTTTCTTTATTTATAGTTTTTATAGTTTTTATTTATTCACTAATTATTTATTAATTATTTGTTGTTTATTAACTGTTTATTTTCATTCGGTTTTATGCCGACTTCGGACCACTGTGCATTCTCACGCTCAAAACCCGCACAATATGATTCCTATTTTCACTCACTCACATACCGGCCTCGGCCCACTGTACTATCGTAATGCAAATTCACCTAGTGTCATATGCGCACAGTCACTTATATTCACCCCGGCATATGCGATCATACATACCAAAAATTCACCTAGTGTCATATGCGCATAATCTCACGCATGCGCTTGACAATTACTCTCTCTCTCTCTCGATCTATTCTCACGCACATATATACATACATATATGCGTATATACATACGCACATTCGTTTATGCGCGCATCACTGAATATTCGTTACTATCCACTCTCTCCCCACTAATTCTTACATGTACATATATACATACATATATATATACCCATATATATATATATATATACATATATATATATATACTTATATATACATATATGTTATTTGCTATTTACTCTTTCTCTGTCTTTTTTTTTTTACGTGCATATATATACATACATACATATATGCATATATGCACGCTTGTCTATGGGTGCATGAATATACCCTTCACAAACTCAATTTTCTACCACCGGGTATATCCACTCGCACTCACTTTCACTAAATTATTAACTTTTCGCTGCAGTTATATCTCTCGATGACATATTTCTTTCACTCTTTAAATCACTTTTATATACCCCCTCTTTTTTTTTCTTTTTACTTACTCTTAAAGTGGGCGCATATACCCGCTCTGCTCTGCTCTTACCATTCCTCTTTGCTATGCATATTTCGGCGATGTCCGTTACGTTGCCCCCGCGCGTGCATATGCTTGTGCATATGCGTCTTCGACTTACGCTTCTGCGTAATATTTTCGCGCGCACTGTACTTTTCGGCACCGTAACGGTTTTCTGATCCCGTTTTCCGCTCGACGCTTCTCGAAATTTCTACCCTCGACCCCGTGGCCGTCGTAGGGTATATTCGTTTTCAAATTTTTCGCACTTTTCATGAATGTTTCTCGGTTTTTTTTTCACTTTTCCATGCACACTACCTGGTTCAAAATAACCGCCACCAACAACTTTACCATCACCTCTATTTGGGTATGCCGGCGGGATTTTACGCCGCCCGCATACCACACTCTCTCTAGCCCCGCAGTCCCTGCTCGGGCGCCACTTGTAAGGGTTAGTTTTTCAGCCGGGGTCAGAGTCTCAGTCTGCCCAGGGCCATAACTTACAAGACATTTGTAAATTAGTACGGGACTGTACGTAGTTAGAGAAATAGGAGAGGGTGGGGGAGTTATTACGTGTTAAATGGCCACGCGGCCCGAACTCGCCGACCACGCCCCCGCACGTTTGCACGTGGGATGGCTGCAGTGATCGAGTGGCGCGATCAAGCGCACTCTAGATCGCTGGGGTCGGGGTTGCAAAGGCGTATTGCGGGGTATTAGTGGGGCTACTACAATTGGTAGATCGCGGATCGAGGAACACCAGCGTTGTCGCCGGCGTTCACTCAAGACCACGCGATTTTTGCATGCCAGAGTTTTGACCTTCTGGCGAACGGGATATACCCTCGTTCTAACTACCTGTTAATGTTGTTATGATTATTAGTAGATTATTGCTATCAAACTAACTACAAGTAAGTACGCAATCATTTCTATATACATTTCACATTTTTATTCCATGTTACCTTATGTTTCCTACCCCTCGCTTATCTGCTTCTTATTTTCTTTAATGCCAACCGCTCACACCGAGAGCTCAAAACTAACTAACTGTGCGCAGCTTTCAAGCTTCTCCTTGCGCTCTGCAGATTTCACCACGCGACCAGCAATGCAATCCACCACCGCGAGCTTTCAAGCCGCACGGTTGCATTGCTGATCGCGTGCCCGCCCACTAATTTGAATTTTGCTTCTTATCTAAAGCTAATGGCTATGACACCTATCTAACACTTAGCCTACTTACTATCTACCACTTAGCCTACTTACTATCTACCAAAATAATCGATGACTCCAGAATGTAAACTTAATGGCTACAAAATTCATTAATTCCTCAACTTACTTACTACAAATATAAACTTAACGGTTACAGAATTCATTAACTTGCTTGCTACCTTACTTACTACGAACTCCTGCAACCTCAACAGCTGTAATACAATATGTAAGGTGGGCGAAAAGGCCACCTTACACTGTGTTACACATTTATAGGACTTGCTAAATTGTTCTTTTATTTCGCGTATATGGAGGCTGAGTTGTTCCCAATTCATTCTTAGGATTGAAAAGCTTTTTAGCGATGCAATCACACCATAACTTTTTTGGATTGTCCTAGAATGGGGTTATATTCAGTTACAATTTTAGCCTGTAAATAAGGAATGGTTGTCGCTAAGACAAGACCTTGCTCGATTTGGGTCAGACCCTATAATGGACATGTAACACCACCGAAAATTTCCATATATTCTCCTGAGAATTCATAAACGCTTATAAATTTTTTGTGCTGTTGAAACACATTTAATGATCTCACTAGGTATTCTGGCTCTCTGCTGAGGACTTGCTGACATAGGTCTCTAATACGTGCGTTTGACATTTTAGTTATTTCCTATATATTAGACAAATATTTGTGTTTTGAGTGTGTTTTTATTATTAGACATATATAAAAGTTTTCCTTTTTTTTTTTTATTTATTCCTGTTTAGACCGTCTGTGCATTTATTTAGATCTTGTCTAGATCATTAGCTTGGCTTAAGGCCCTCTTTGTAATACATTTGTTATGCAGCAAATATGCTTTATAAATTACACATGCACTCATAATAATGACGATTATAAACAGCAATATATTTGTTATTTTAAAGTCCATATTGTTTGACTCAATTTTGTTGATTACGTTAGCAGTGGAATCCACTACCTTTGTGTCTACGATTCCCATTTTGGGTACTATTCCTAATTCGACTAATTTCTCTGATTCTGTTTCTTCAAATTTACTGATGCTATTACTTCGCATAGAAGTATGAAACGAAAATATAATAATTCTCGATAAGGTGCATTTCTTATATATATTTATTCTTATATATTTATTATATTTTTTTCTTCAATTCATAATCAATAATTCTTGATAAAGTGCATTTCTTATATATTTATTATATATATATATATTTTTTTTTTTAATTCATAATCAACTACTTATTTTTTTTTTTTATACCCTGAACCCATTGAAAATGGGAAATCAGGGTATAATGGTTTTGTGAAAAGTATGTAACAGGCAGAAGGAATCATCGCAGACCCCATAAAGTATATATATTCTTGATCAGGACGATGAGCTGAGTCGATATAGCCCTGTCCGTCTGTCCGTCCGTCCATCCGTCCGTCCGTCCGTCCGTCCGTCCGTCCGTCCGTCCGTCCGTCTGTCCGTCCGTCCGTATGAGTGCGTCGATCTCAGAAGTTAAAGGAGCTAGAGAGCTGAATTTTTGTATGCATACTCGTGTATACCATACGCAGTACGAGTTTATCATATTTTTTCGATAACTCATTCGATATCTTTTTTATCGAGGATAATCGATAAATTTATATTGTTTTTTCAGCCTAATTTGAACACTATTAGACCTAGAGACTTCAGATTTACTGTGTATATACATTTGATGGGCACACACATTTTGTAATTTACAGATTTTGGATACCACGCCCCCTTCGCCCCAAATTTGTAAAAAACGTATATCAAGTACTAGAGACTTGTGCTTTGGAATGTACACACATTTACACATAATGATTACGTTCTGAAAGTTTCATTAAGATTGTACGTCTACAAATGAAATTATTCAACAAATAAATTCTCATAATATTGCCCACACTGCAGCGCAGCCCAAGCGCAGTCGCTGCTTACTGCGCAGTTAGCAGAGCGCGGGCCTATGCGTGGGGGTGGATGCATGTGTATGTATGTGTGCAGAATGATTGGAACATCAGCACGGAGGGTTCAGGGTATCTCCTAGTCGAGCAGTCTCGACTAGAGCTTTCTTACTTGTTTTTTTTTTTTTCATACATATTTTTTTTATACCCTGAACCCATTGAAAATGGGAAATCAGGGTATAATGGTTTTGTTAAAAGTATGTAACAGGGAGAAGGAGGCGTGGCAGACCCCACAAAGTATATATATTCTTGATCAGGGCGACGAACTGAGTCGATTTAACCCTGTCCGTCTGTCTGTCCGTCCGTCCGTATGTATGAACGCGTCGATTTCCGAAGATATAAGAGCTAGAGACTTGAACTTTTTTTTTAAATGACCGTATATACGGCGCGGATATCGAGCTTATCACCAAAAATCGATAACTCGTCCCGTTGCTTTTTATCGATCAAAAACCTTATCGAAAACCAGTTATAAAATTATATCTCCTACACCTTTAGAGCTAAAGTCTCCAAATTTTAAATGTAGATTCGACTGCACGTGATAGAATTTCGATTTTTGTTATAATTCACCCCCCACCCCTATATCCACCCCCTTACCCTCATCTCTGTAAAAGGCGTATTTCAAATACTAGAGACTTGTTAGTTATTGAACAATTAAGTTCCCATAGTAAGCCCACACTGCAGCCCATGCCTGTTAATGCGTGCGTGCCTATGGGTGTCTATGTATATGTTTGCGTGTGTGTGTGTTTGTTTAAGCTGAATGACACTAAAAATTATTGAAATGGCTGTTGCTCGGAGGTTTCAGGGTATCTCGTAGTCGAGCAGTCTCGACTAGAGCTTTCTTACTTGTTAAATTTTGTTATTCTTAATTTTTTTTCAACTTCGTTATTTATATTCTTTCTAATATAGTTTTCCTATTCGATCAGCGCAGTGATCTCCTGTCTAATGTTTCGTATGGCTGTCAGGCCATACTTTATTACGAGCAACGCAATTATCGCTCAGTATTACAAACATATCTTTACATTTCATGACTTAATTTAATTCTTAGTTTAACAATTGTTCTTTTAAATTTAGAATTATTTTTCTATTTAGAAATATGTTGCGCGCTCTATGTAGCGCTGTCGGCCCTATAGTCCTTGGTCAGGCTGTTGGGGCGCCGGTGCTGGTCCTCGCACAAGCTGTTGGGGCGCCGGTGCTGGTTCTTTTCATACATGTGTATACGCAGTGAGGCGTCTCTAGTGGTCCAGCGCAGTCAGCAGGGCATGTATCTTCCGGTTTTGTTTTGATATCCTTTTTTGGTGGTACTGCTTGAAATTTGATTTCGTTAATAATTTTTATTTTCTTGATGCTTTTTTCATCTGTAGAGGATGAGCTTTTATATTTTTTCTGAATCGACTCGATATTGTCGATTTCAGCTTGTATTTTATTGCCTCTTTCCCAACTTATTTTCGTGTTGGTGGCAAATAACAGCTTTAGGAGTTAGGCTTTTTTATTCTTAAGCCTTCTATTAACTCCACTGCGCCTATTTTTAGGCATAGCTCAGAGCCTCTACTCACTGTCTTTAGCCACCACAGTTTCTCCTGATCATTGTCTGCTGCTGCTTGTTGATGTTGCTACTGTGTCTCCTGTGTCACATGCGGATGTCATGCGGATGTATTATGCTGCCAGCATGCGGCTGTTGGGATTCTTGGCCTTCGCTGTAGTCCTCCTCGCTGGATATGCGCGGCTGCTTGTGTTCCTCGTCGACGTTGCTGCTGTACTTCTGGGCCTGCTGCTGCTGATCCGGCTAGTCCTTAAAAGGACTGGTCACGGTCGCCACGTAAACATATTTGAAATTAAAAAGATTTGAACTGTTTAGTTTGGGTTCTCGGCAGCGAATGAATTTATTGAATATATATTCTTATGGCTAGAGCCGCGTAGCTGCGCTGCCGGTTACGCCAGCAGCGGAGCGGCTTCTTACATATACATATATGCTTAGGTATAAGTGTTTATGTATAAGCTTATGGGTCTAGTGAGAGTCGCAGACGGAGAGGGGGTAATGTGTCCACTTGTTTACGAAACAGTCGCGCATGTAAAATATGCCGACTCAGCGGAGTTAGTACACGCGCTCTGTGAGTGATCATGTTACTTATGTTATGACTGCGAGTTATATATGAATATTGCAGTTTAATTGTATCAATGTATTTGTGACATTATTTGTATATGTAAATATGTATGTTACTGAATACAGTGAACATTTGATTAAGTGGACATACTACATGTGTGATTAAAGAGTGCAGTGTTTCTCTTCAGTCACAACTACTAAAATTGTTTAACTTGTCCTTGGATACTTCTGTGTTCCCGTCAATTTGGAAAGAATCTTTTATTATCATGATATTTCCAATTATAGAGGCATGACCAAATTATCTGCTATTCCGAAGTTATTTGAGAAAATTAATAACATCGGCCTTGCAGCATTTTTGTAAATCGATTATTCAACCATCTCAACATGGTTTTGTTCAAAATCGATCAACATCCTCTAATTTACTTGAGTTTACTTCACTCGTTAATGACAGCTTTGGTAAAAAATACAAACTGATGTTATTTATACTGACTTCAGTAAAGCATTTGACTCTGTACATCATCATATACTAATTCTTAAGCTTGAACGCTTAGAATTTTCACCTTGTGTCTGGATTTCATCCAATTTAATGGGTAGAGCCCAAAGAGTCTTGTTGAGAACAGCTATGTCTAAAGTTATCTTTGTATCGTCTGGTCTACCTCAGGGTAGCCATTTGGGTCCATTGCTTTTTTCCTTTTCATAAACGACCTTCCTAGTTGTATCTCGTATTCTACTATATTTATGTATGCTGATGACCAATGCAAATGGTCATCATCACCTTCAAGATGACCTAAATGCATTTCAACTTTGGTGTGTGGCAAACCAGCTGGACTTAAATTGTTCAAAGTGTATGACAATGACCTTCAGTCGTACTGTTCCTCTAATTGCTGATTATAAAATTATCAGCATTTCCCTAAGACGCATCTATACAGTCAAAGATCTTGGTGTGCTCTTTGACTGTAAACTTAACTTCAATCTTCATATTTTTACCATCATTAATGAAGCCAAAAGTGTGCTTGGCTTTATTAAACGTTGGTCTAAGGAATTTAGAGACCCTTTTACTACAAAGCGCTTATTTACTTCGCTTGTGCGTCCTATCTTAGAGTACTGCTCTGTTGTATGGTCTCCGCAGCATAAACTGTATCAGGATCGTATTGAATCGGTCCAAAAACAGTTTCTTCTCTTTGCCTTAAAAGACCTTAGATGGGACAGTAATTTACGATTACCGTCCTATAATAGTAGGGTCCAACTTATTGATCTTCCATCGCTAACCAATCGCAGAACAATTCTATGAATTGTTTTTTGTTTGTTGTTTTTAATTCAGGATCGTATTGAATCGGTCCAAAAACAGTTTCTTCTCTTTGCCTTAAGAGACCTTAGATGGGACAGTAATGTACGATTACCGTCTTATCATAGTAGGCTCCAGCTTATTGATCTTCCATCACTGTTTGTTTTTTTTTGCATAAATTGATTAGTGGTGATATTGATTCATCCTCTTTGTTGGGTCGTTTAAATTTTCCGGTTTTGTCCCGAACCACTAGACACTATCGGCCTCTCCATTTACCAGTCTGCATTAGGGATTATTCTTTGCACAGTGCGTTTTATGTCCTTTGTGTAAATTTCAACAAATAGTATCACGTTTTTCCCTTAGAGCTCTCTCTTCCTATACTTAAAACTACCCTATCATTATATACATACATATATGCGTATATGTTATGAGGGCTATTTAAGAAGAAACAAATTTAAACTTATAAAATTGTTCGATTAAGAAAAAGGAAAGTATTAAATGTGTTCAGGCATGAACATATGAATATACGAAGATCGTATACATGCCTCCGACGCACTCAACAACTAGCAGGTAGTGCGATAGGAAAAGATAAGGCCACATGTACGCACTCTATAAATAGACAGACGATCACCAACCCCAGATTCACATTACGGAAGAGACGAGCGCTGAGCCTTACAACCTCAGCGATAGGATAAGAATAGCTAATAGACCAACGCGGAGCCTTATAAACTCTGCGATAAGATAAGAAAATGTAATAGACCAATGCTGAGCCTTACAATAGACGCACTAAATTTAAGGGTTGAAAATATACATGAGTTTGGGTATATAAACCCAGGCTCAGAATAATAAAGATCAATACGAAACTAAACACCATCATAGTCAAGTGTATTCGTTCATGGTCCTTCGAGCCGGAGGAAGTATATGTAAAATACTTCGTTCATGGTCCTTCGAGCCGGATAAGTATTTTTAATACTTCGAATCCACAAGTAAAATGTTCGTGATTAGTACAAAGTAACGTACTAAGTGTTATAGATTTGTGCATTGGCTTTCCATCCCAAGCTGTGAGTCGAGGCACAGCAAGATCAACCTAGTGATCAAAACAAAAATACCTCTAAACGGGATAAGCCAATGAATCTACAATAAACAAACATCTGTGTCGTCAAACATCAATATATAAAGAGAAATATTTGATGGCATAATGGCAGAAATCAGGACAAATGTTGCCGATCACGCCATAGACACAGACCAACTTCACAGCTGGGAAACGAGACCGAAAACATCAAAGCAAGAGATGTTTTTATTCCGTTGGTCGAGCCCAATGATGAAGTTGGTTAACCTTGTGGACAAAAGAGTTCAAAGAGTATGGCTGCACATTGAAGAGGTGCCGGCCAACATTGAGCTCAGCAACTAGGAGGAAACTCTAGAGAGCAAAGAAACGCTAGAGTTCCTCTGGAATAAAGTCCAGTCTACGCTCACCGATTTGGAGATAAAATATGATAAACCTGCCCATGAAATCGACGGCATAGACGCATTGGAACTTAAAGTTTACATAATGTTAAAGAAGCTTGACAGGAAGTTAGGTTCCTTTAACAATATGAAAGAAGACGTTACAGAGCTACCAAAATCGGATCTTCCCCAATTTAATGGAAGTCCCAAAGAGTGGCCAAAGTTCTTCAATTGGTTCTCCACAGTTGGCAGTACGACGGAAGAGCAAACTTCTGCGGTGACTGCAAAAGTGGCTGGATGTGCAGCTGAAGAGAACAGCGACAATACCGACTCAAACTCTCCAGTGATGACCACAACAGCGCCACCAACTATGGATACTACTGCAAGTACAATTACATCGGAAAAGGAGTTAATTGGAAGGAGCAGCAACTTAGTAAAGGAAACAACCATAACAACTACAAGAGACACAGTAGCTGTTCTAAGACATCAGCATCAAAGGAAGGACGTCTACCATTTGGAGGCTTCGGCTTTGGCAACAATGAAGCGATCGTCAACTTCCTCAACAGATGCAATTAGGTATAGTAATGCACCAAAAGATGACACCTATAAACCGCGGAAGTTCTTCAAAGAGGCTCGACTTCACTTGGCATGGGAACCACCACCTGGACAAAAGACCGAGGTAACGGTCGCACACTCGGTTTATCTGGATGTCACACTCTCCGGGCCCCGCAGAATGTTCAGGCACGAACATAAGGATTGAAAGCGTGATCACTTTGTCAAGAAACTAACAATAAACTAATTTGTATTTGTCCTGCATATTGTTAAGATTTCCACAGACAGCAATTCTGGATGTCACACTTTGGCCCCCCGCAGAATGTTCAGGCATGAACATATGAATATACGAAGATCGTATACATGCCTCCGACGCACTCAACAACTAGCAGGTAGTGCGATAGGAAAAGATAAGGCCACATGTACGCACTCTATAAATAGACAGACGATCACCAACCCCAGATTCACATTACGGAAGAGACGAGCGCTGAGCCTTACAACCTCAGCGATAGGATAAGAATAGCTAATAGACCAACGCGGAGCCTTACAAACTCTGCGATAAGATAAGAAAATGTAATAGACCAATGCTGAGCCTTACAATAGACGCACTAAATTTAAGGGTTGAAAATATACATGAGTCTGGGTATATAAACCCAGGCTCAGAATAATAAAGATCAATACGAAACTAAACACCATCATAGTCAAGTGTATTCGTTTAAAATGTCCTTTATTAAAGCTCGCACCTTCCCAATAAAATATCTATTTTATAATAAAACAAGTAAGAAAGCTCTAGTCGAGACTGCTCGACTACGAGATATCCTGAACCCTCCGAGCAACAGCCATTTCAATAATTTTTAGTGTCATTCAGCTTAAACAAACACACACACACGCAAATATATACATAGTCACCCATAGGCACGCACGCATTAACAGGCATGGGCTGCAGTGTGGGCTTACTATGGGAACTTAATTGTTCAATAACTTTTTTTGTGGACGTACGTTCTTCATGAAACTTTCAGAATGTGGTTTTATCATTACTATGCGTATATTTGCCAAAGCTCAAGTCTCTAGTATTTGAAATACGCCTTTTACATAGATGAGGGTAAGGGGGTGGATATAGGGGTGGGGGGTGAATTATAACAAAAATCGAAATTCTATCACGTGCAGTCGAATCTACATTTAAAATTTGGAGACTTTAGCTCTAAAGGTGTAGGAGATATAATTTTATAACTGGTTTTCGATAAGGTTTTTGATCGATAAAAAAACAACGGGACGAGTTATCGATTTTTGGTGATAAACTCGATATCCGCGCCGTATATACGGTCATTTAAAAAAAAGTTCAAGTCTCTAGCTCTTATATCTTCTGAAATCGACGCGTTCATACATACGGACGGACGGACAGACAGACGGACAGGGTTAAATCGACTCAGTTCGTCGCCCTGATCAAGAATATATATACTTTGTGGGGTCTGCCACGCCTCCTTCTCCCTGTTACATACTTTTAACCCTCTAATGCTGTTTTCTTAACTATTGGAGGAAAATAATTGGAACAATTTTTTTTAAGTAAATTTAGGCTTCTAAACTCAAAAATGAACTCAGAAAAAATATAGAAGTTTTTGTTTAGCCGTCAGGTGCAAAAAAGGTAATAAGTGTCTCAAGACACTCTTGGGCATCTAAGAGTAAAAAAAAAACGTATTTAATAGAAATGTTAATTTTTATTATTCATATGATATGTTTTAAAACAATTTTTTGTTGATGTGCAGCATAGATGTAAATTACATTTTTCACAAATGCATTGCGTTTGTGATGATTTACAGAGCTTGCACCGTCTCTTATTGTCCCGATCCAACCAATTTGGGAAGTGGTTGACTTGGTCAAAACGTAATTCCGCTATTGGGTGTAAAGTTTTTTTTCCAAGTTTAAGCTCAAGCTGTGATGGTCGGGCCCGTGGGGATTGTGAAAAAGGTGACCGATCTGTTCGCAAAGATGGTGACTGCATCTGGTCTTGTAGAGATACGGTACTGACTGGACGACCTGCGTGGGCTTTATTTCTAAAAGCCACCAATCCTTCAGCGATTGACTCGCGAAAATCGGGAAGTTCCATCAATTTGTCACTGATTGCGTTTTGTTTTTGAATTCGCCTATAAAGAATATAAGCATTTGTTGCTGCCATATCAATACAATGATAAAAAATTCGAGTAGCAGCATCTTTGGTTTTAGCTTTGATGTGATAACGGCCCATAAGTCCATCCATAAGATCAACGCCGCTCATATGTGAGTTATATTCCCGAATTATTTGCGGACAGTCAATTTCAATATGTTGCTTTTTCTTCCTGTCATAACGGTCAATCTTAAGTGTTCTTTCACTTAAACTTTCCGTAGCAATCGGTTTAACACCTACGTAAGTTGACAATAAGCGAACGGCCTTGTTATCCTTCCAAAGTACATTACTGACTTCTACCCCGTATGACGTGCCTACGAACTCAGTCGAAAACCCTCTCGGCTTTTTGTTAATGATTGTATCGTCAGGTAGCTTGCAATTGGGGATTCGATTCGCACGTACTGTGCCAAGGCTATAAATACCCTTTGCTCGCAAATATACCATTAGAGGCAAAGAGGTATAAAAATTATCAAAGTAGACGATGTGGTGCTTAAAGCTTTGTACTGTTTTGGTCAAACGTACTACTATGTTGGCCGAAGCACCAAGATCTGGGTGACCAGGTAAGACAATGTTATCGCCTGCTCCACTATAAATTTCGAATCGGTATGCATAGCCATATGAATCACACAAAACGAACAGCTTAATACCCCATTTGTATGGCTTATTGGGCATATATTGTCGTAAGTGATGTTTCATCTTTGTGCTACACATTTGCTCGTCAACACAGAGGCGTGGTTGCTTTGGCACTGAGTCAAATCTTGTATTAAGATAATCGACAAGTCTTCTAGTGCGAAATAATGGATCGTAGCCTGGTTGTCCCTTTTTGATCCGCTGGCTTTCATCACGTAATGACAGGTGCTGTTTAATTGTCTCAAATTTTGTGCGGTTCATACTGGATGCAATGGGTAAAAAGGCATTTCTTCCCCAGTAGCTTCTCATACTCGGGTAGCGATATATTGACATATATATCAAAATTCCTATATAATGATGAACATCTTCAATGTTCATTTGGAATCTTGTTGATATGTTCTCCACTAAAGCTGCGCGCATGGTTTCTTCCACTATCATATCCATGATTTTGGCATCAAAAAAATAGCGAAATATCTATGAAGGAGTTTTGAGATTCATTATTTCAGCCGGCAATGAAGAGTCGCCTTGAAAAGCAACTTTGTTTACATGCAATTGCATAAATTGCTGTCGCCACAAAATTTTGCTCGGCTCCTTTGCTATTGATTCAATACCTAAAAGACATTAATTAACTAATCACATAATATAAAATAATATATCGCAATGTTGTTGTCTTACCAGCACCAGTAAAGCCACCAGAAGATGGCAAAGCCACGCATGTTATACCTTTAATAGTTGGTAGTGGCGATCGTTGTCTTTTCAGGGATTTCCTAATAGGCTCAGACTGACCATTATCAGGCACATTCTCTTCATCATTACAAGCAAATGATATTGTGCTAATATCCTCCACAGCAGCTATTAGAGTTTCTGCCACATTTAAGTCATCTTCCTCGTCGTCACTTGACTCGGATAACTCTGCATCGGAAGGGACATTCTCAAACAATTCCAACAACTGTTCATCAGTTAAATCGGATAATTTGAATCGTACCCGGTTTGCCATCTTTATATGGTTAATATGTCAGTTTCTAGTAAAACAATCCATATAATGAATAAGTGTACACACAAAATTGCAAGCAGTTGTGAAATAGCTGCTGGTAAAAAAAGTTGCTTGCAGTCTCAAGACACTTATCACTGTTTTTAAGCTACAACGCACATTTTTTATTTATTTTTATTTTTGTAAACTAGTTTTAATTGTAAATAAACATACCTTCCAATAAAAAATTATTTTAAATGGATTGCTTTCACAGATTTTGTAAAATAATTGTTGCACAACAGCACATGCAGCAGATCAATTTACACGCGCGAAAAAACATATGTTTTGTGTTTATGAAAATAAAAAGTACCGTTTAAAGCACTGGAGAGCTTTTAAAGCTTTTTTCTCAGTAAATTTGAATGTTTTATTAACGATCAAGCAATATTTGAAAGACAAAAAAGCTCCCTTTTTTTTTTAAATTTAAAAATAAAATAAGTGTCTCAAGACACTTATGAGCGTTAGAGGGTTAACAAAACCATTATACCCTGATTTCCCATTTTCAATGGGTTCAGGGTATAAAAAAAATATGTATGAAAAAAAAAAAAACAAGTAAGAAAGCTCTAGTCGAGACTGCTCGACTAGGAGATACCCTGAACCCTCCGTGCTGATGTTCCAATCATTCTGCACACATACATACACATGCATCCACCCCCACGCATAGGCCCGCGCTCTGCTAACTGCGCAGTAAGCAGCGACTGCGCTTGGGCTGCGCTGCAGTGTGGGCAATATTATGAGAATTTATTTGTTGAATAATTTCATTTGTAGACGTACAATCTTAATGAAACTTTCAGAACGTAATCATTATGTGTAAATGTGTGTACATTCCAAAGCACAAGTCTCTAGTACTTGATATACGTTTTTTACAAATTTGGGGCGAAGGGGGCGTGGTATCCAAAATCTGTAAATTACAAAATGTGTGTGCCCATCAAATATATATACACAGTAAATCTGAAGTCTCTAGGTCTAATAGTGTTCAAATTAGGCTGAAAAAACAATATAAATTTATCGATTATCCTCGATAAAAAAGATATCGAATGAGTTATCGAAAAAATATGATAAACTCGTACTGCGTATGGTATACACGAGTATGCATACAAAATTTCAGCTCTCTAGCTCCTTTAACTTCTGAGATCGACGCACTCATACGGACGGACGGACAGACGGACGGACGGACGGACGGACGGACAGGGCTATATCGACTCAGCACATCGTCCTGATCAAGAATATATATACTTTATGGGGTCTGCGATGATTCCTTCTGCCTGTTACATACTTTTCACAAAACCATTATACCCTGATTTCCCATTTTCAATGGGTTCAGGGTATAAAAAAACATAACATTGAAGGGGCTTTGAACCTCCGCTACTCTAACATTACTCTACTCTAACTTGCGTCGCCTTTAGCACCCACGCTATTGCATTGATTGACCATATGGTGGCTAAAATTCAATAAATTCAATAATTCAATAACGTAATAACAGAGCGTCGTCTAACAAAACTACAGTAACAGCTAGAAAATCCAGAAATCAATCGCAATTCTTAGAATATGCAAAAAAGAATATGCATCTAAAGATGTACTAGATATAAACGGCAATAGCTATCGATGATTTTTTTTAAATTATAATGGAATCAACGTTTGGGCTGTGAATGAGTATTCTGCAATCGGTATCGCACGACTGCAACGTTCTTACTTGTTTTAATTATAATGGGATCAACGTTTGGGCTGTGAATGAGTATTCTGCAAGCGGTATCGCCCGACTGCGACGATCTTACTTGTTTAATCAAAGTAAGTGAACTCGTTTACATAACATATTCGCATAATTTAAACATTTACATTAATTTACAATTAAATCTTTCTGCTTATTACTCACATAATCATTACTCTATCTCATAACACATTTTTCTAAGGTCTTCAAATGTTAGTCAATACAAATATACTCAACCATTTGGATTTCACATCTAATTAGATTTTCAAATTTCATTGTTACGGGATATCTCATTTACATTTTCAAAGTACATCGTACTCTTCCGCAACAACTCGCCCATTTGGCTTTCCATCAAATGACAGTTTGGCAGGATATCACTCAAATTCAGTAGCTCGTACTCTTCTGCGCAAATCCGACCATTTGGATTTCCATTTTATCACACCACAGTTAAACAGGCTCTTGCCGTCACTTTGCGATGATATGTACCACATGTACCATGATCTCTCACTAGATCAACTGTCCGCCATGCACAATGTCAGCCTTCACCAGCGTGACCAGCCCCTGTGTGTGATGTCCTCCACACCTTCTATGTTGCAGAGGTAACCTCTTGACCAGCGTCTCTTTCACCGTGGTCAATGTCGTCAAACATTTCTCTTTCGACTTGCTTATCAGGTAATGCTCGTAAAAACTCATGCGAATACATATGTTTTCTTTTATTTGTTAATGATTTTAAAATGTAACAGTCACCTTCTATTAATTCAGTCACTACATATGGTCCCTTAAATTTGGGATCCAATTTTGTCTGATGCTGCTCTTCACTTTTTAACAAAACATAATCACCAACTTTGTATTGCCTTATTTTTGCCTTATTTTTATCTACTCTATTTTTGTCGTACTCGGCATTCCTGACCATATTCTCCTTAGCTTTAATTCTCGCTTCATTACGATCAATTTTTGTTTCTTCACCGATAGCAGATCGCAGAACGGCGAGGGATTATCGACGACATATTAGTGGAAAAAAAAAAAAAATATATATACTATACTATATGAGTATGTGGGGATTGGTGAAAAGGCAGAATATGGAAATAAATTTATTGAACGATCAACAAAGGATATTGTTCTTTTCGTGTTAATAAATAATCGAATTTTAACACAACTTAATACATATCTCTATATACATAAAAATATATACATATAGACAAATATTGCTAAATTATTACATATATATGTATATATGTACAAGGGAAGGCGGATGAGAGGTGCCAGTGTATTTATGCATATGTCGAAGCGCAAGTAGTATTAATATATTGGCGCGCACTGTTGCTGAAAGCACAATTGCTTTCTATCTACTTGCCTATTTCCCTCTTTGCATGTCTTCATACATGTGCGTGTGTGTGTTCGATTCCCTTGAACAAAGAATGCGAGTACTGTGACAGGGTATGGTGATTGCTTTGGTCTGACACGAGCGCAGCATGCATGGTAAAGTTGTGAAGAGTATTTAGAATGCAGCATGTGAATGCGTATGGTTTTGCTATTTTGTGTGTTGCGACTGCTGTAATCAGCGATGCCAAGTCAAAATTTGAGAATTACGTAGCCAGGCTCCAAAATCTACGTATTTTTACGTAGCACAATTTTGCTGAAATACGTAGATCTACGTACTTTTTTTAAAAGCTTAAAAACAATAAAAAGAAATTAATAAGCCATTCAATATTTAAATTAACTGTATTGTACTTCATTGTTATTAATTTCATTTGTCGTTTTAGAAAGCAAATTGCATTATTCAAATTATACATATTCATTTATGTACACTACGAACGTATAAAAAGAGCACAAAAAGCACTTGGACACACGACACAAACTTGACAATTATAAAACCTAACACTATACATACTACTCAAATTTTTTTTTGGTTAACAGAAGCTTCATGCTTCTCTACGTCTCTCTTGCCAGAAGAGCATTTGAGATCTGCTTTGCAAGATTTGCAATTAAAAAAAAAGATTACCCTTACTGCTTCCTGTCAACCAGGAATACTTTTTTTCCCAAGCTGCTGAGTAATTCACATTGTAGTGCACTTACGTTTGGTTTTTCGTCGGTGTCACTTGTAACAATTCCATTTTGTTACATGCACATTAATTTCTTTCCCTCCAATTCTAAAGTAAGCGATGCCACTTTTTGCAATTTAGCGCTGATAACACAGTGGGCAATCGGCATTCGCAAACATATCGAAATAATAATTTAGTGTTGCTAATCCAATATAAATTATATCATCTTTATTATTTTATTTATAGAATATTATATATATGATATTATATATGATATATATATGATATTACCCAAAAATTGCAGATTTTAGGATTTTTGCATTATTTTTTAAAAGTACGTAGTTTTAGTCTCAAAATACGTAGGTACGTAGATCTCCTTTAAAATACGTAGATCTACGTATACATACGGAGGGTTGGCATCGCTGCCTGTAATGGTCGATTATGTTTTGTAGGCTGGAAAAGTCCCGTTTTAGCGGGACGACAGCGTTTGTAGCTGTCGTCGAGTGTGGTTCGGTGGCACAAGAAATTAGAAAGAAAAAGAATCGTTTGAGAAGTGGACGGCCACCGAAACTCGCTGCGCTAAGGGATACTGTGTTTTGTTTTCAGCTTTGACATCAGAAGTGGGATCTGGCTCGCGACTCTACATGAGAAGTGAAGCAATAAAATTAAAATTTGATTAACTTGTAAAAGCCGGCATCTGACGAGGTCAATGGGAGTTGGTTGAACTTCACAGAAATTAATAGCGCAGCGAGAAGGATCATGTTCGTGCATGTTCATGTGGCTTGCGGTGTGTTTTTTTTTTTCTTGCTTGGCAATGAAATCGAGAGTGAGCGAGATATAGAGTGAAAAGTGGCATACAAATTAGAAAAGACAAAAAAAAAAAAAGTGCGTGGACCAGTGCAGCGCCGCCGCCGTGTGGACGCTTGAATGCGAAGAATGAGATTCTAGGATGTTCCAGAATCTTCCTTGAAATAAAAGCTAAGTACAAAATTTGTTGGTAATACATTTGATATGTTGAAGGCCAGTGGTAGTACTGGAATACATATGTAATGTGCGAAAATTTAAAATCTTTCGATGAAGCCCATGAAAAAAAAAAAAAAAAAAATTGTTTCTTGAGTTTGTTTGTCGAGTTTCATACTGATGCGAGTGCTCATTTTACTGCATACGATTCCAAAAAGCCTCTTGCCGTTAAGTTTTTCTTTAATAAACTAGTTTCAAATTCTATGCTGTGTTGCTATACGCTATATGCATTTCATCATTACTTTTTGACGGATAGAGATTTGTTGTTTTTACTGAGCACAAAGATGGTGTGCTTATTTTATTTGAAGAATGGATCATGTTGACATCGTTTCCAGAAGTCTCGCATGCATTTGTTATTGTCTTGTGGCTGAACAGCACAAGGAGTCCGTATTGTGAATAAGTTGCAATTCTTTGGCCGAGGATCAATCCTTGCTTTGATTGCCAGGAGTTAAATGTTGATGTGAATCAGCTTTTGTATTTTACTTGTAATTTATTTTGGTAAATGCGTACAGGGAAAGAAAGTCTTAAAGGGTGAGGAGAGTTGAAAAGAAAGAAATGAAGGCGTCGAAAGAGACGTCAGTAGTGATTAGGAAGAGTAGTGGAACGTAACATGTGAGATACACTGTGGATATCAGACACTATACCGTATTGTGAATAAGTTGCAATTCTTTGGCCGAGGATCAATCCTTGCTTTGATTGCCAGGAGTTAAATGTTGATGTGAATCAGCTTTTGTATTTTACTTGTAATTTATTTTGGTAAATGCGTACAGGGAAAGAAAGTCTTAAAGGGTGAGGAGAGTTGAAAAGAAAGAAATGAAGGCGTCGAAAGAGACGTCAGTAGTGATTAGGAAGAGTAGTGGAACGTAACATGTGAGATACACTGTGGATATCAGACACTATACCTGAGAGTCTTACTGATAAACATGTCATTGGTTTGCTAGCGCTATTAGGGACACGAGTTAATGTGTTATCCTATCGAGTCGCTGGTAGTCACTGACAGTAAGATTTTAGGTGTGCTGTTGTCCTGATGATCTAAGTAATCTTCACGTCAGAGTCGCCAGTTAGTAAAATGCCTTTGCTATAGTTCTTTTATGTTGAAATGACTTAGTTTGATTTGTTCATTTATACTTTGTACTCACGAGGACGTGTAAATGTCAGAATGGCCGTAGTGAGATTTGTTTCAAACAAAATAATAAATAAACAATAAACAAAAAAAAAAAAAGAAAAAGTTTTTAGAGCAAATGTACAAGTTATAAGTACTAAGAGCTTTATTTTTGAAAGATCCCTCTTGTGAGTTTTTGAAATTTACGAAAGCTATCGAACAAAGTTCAATTTAAAGTTTAGAGGACAATTGTAAGCATCTGAATTGTTAGAAAATGAATAGTAGGAACAAATAGTCAAATAATAGAAAATACAATCATACTCATGATGATATGAGGAAGTTGCCAGATGAAGTGTATGTATATCAGTTGAATTTGGAAAGTTGTGATGAAGATATGAATGATACTGAAAGTGAAGCTGTTGGAAGAGACAGTAATGTATTGAGAAGCTGTTGGAAGAGACAGTAATGTTTTGAGAAGCTGTTGCAAGAGACAGTAATGTATTGAGAAGCTGTTGGAAGAGACAGTAATGTATTGAGAAGCTGTTGGAAGAGACAGTAATGTATTAAGAAGCTGTTGGAAGAGACAGTAATGTTTTGAGAAGCTGTTGCAAGAGACAGTAATATTTTGAGAAACTGTTGTAAGTGAGAGTAACTGTTGCAAGAGACAGTAATGAGTTGAATGATAGAGAAACTGTTGAGAGAGACAGTAATGTGTTGAATGAACGAGATATGGTTGAAAGAGTCAGTAATGAACTGAATGGAAGAGAAATTGTTGAAAGAGTCAGCAATGAAATGATTGAAGATGAAATGGTTGAGCAAGACAGCAATGAAATGAGTGAAGGTAAAACGGTCGAAAGGGACTGTATGCTTGAAAGAATAATTTGTCATAGTGCACAAGTAAAGAACAAATGTTTTGATGATGACGTGCGGCTCATAAGAGAATTTGATTTAGATCAGAATTATGATAATGTAAAGAATTATAAAGGAAGTTGAAATTAAAGAAGATAAATTATGTTAGTTCAAGAATGAAACTAAAGTCTGAAGATAATAATTTGCATGGAAAATAGTCGTAATAAACGAGGTCGTGTTAAGGTCAGGATGGCCGTGTCGAAGCGCAAGTAGTATTAATATATTGGCGCGCACTGTAATTGTGTTTTCTACCTACTTGCCTATTTCCCTCTTTGCATGTCTTCATACATGTGCGTGTGTGTGTTTGATTCCCTTCACTGTTAAAAGACATAGTAGGTTGCGCAAAGAACAGTTCCGTTACTTTCAATGTTAACTAACAGGTCTCTTGTGACGTCACATTTTCAGATTTTGCTATGTTATCCCTGCTGGAGCTTGGTGGAGGCTTCAGCAGAGATCGGCCATGTGGTCTAAAACAAGTAAAATTAAGTATATGTCGGAACAGTATTATTGTCGGTCATCGTTTCGCGCAGCGAAGTTTCGATCGCACTTGAATTCTGGACGCAACTAACTTGTGTCTCTCAATTATTCTTTGTGCCTACCATCGAACCTCACTCGGCGACAGCGACACAACGCTGTCGCCCCGCAAGAACGGTACTTCTTAAGCGACAATATACAAATTGGCTGATGCAATATGATGAAATCAATTCTCAGAAAATAGCCGAAAACTACAACCCCACACATACAACCTCATCACACACCGACACTGCAACCACACGCATAAATACGAAGGCATACAGAAAAGGGAAAATATGCGAGTAGGTAGCAAGCACAATTACAGTGCGTGCCAACATATTAGTACTACTTGCTTCGACACGGCCATCCTGACTTTAACACGACCTCGTGTAACTCTAGCAAAAAGCTTCGCTCAATAAATCTATTTATTCACAAATTATCAACCATATTTCATCCCCGTTTCTCTTTCTCTTGATCGTTTTCGTTGTTCCATACAGAATCTTATCTTCAAGTTTTAGTTGCATTCTTGAACTAACATAATTCATCTTCTTTAACTTAATTCAAGTTTCTTTCTAATTACTTTCATTATCATACTTCCAACCGATCTATGTACATACGTCAAACTACCTTATGTGCCACACGTCATTATAAAAACATTTTTTTTTTTTTTTTTTTTTTTTGTGGACTATGATAAGTTCCTCACACTTTTCGTATCAGCCCTTCAAGCATACTGTCTCTTTCAACCGTTCTTATTTCAACCATTTCAATTATTTCAACCATTTCTCTTTAGTTCTGCTCATTACTGTCTCTTTCAAAAGTGTCTCAAAACATTACTGTCTCTTGCAACAGCTTCTCAAACCATTACTGTCTCTTTCAACAGCTTCTCAAAACATTACTGTCTCTTGCAACAGCTTCTCAAAACATTACTGTCTCTTTCAACAGCTTCTCAAAACATCATTTACTCCATTCCATTCAACATTATATAATCAAATGCCCCACACGCCATGATCAAAACTACTTCAGTACGTTTTGCACTTGTGCTTGCATTATTATATAATCCACATTGTATAATCTAATGCCCCACACGCCATGATCAAAACTACTTCAGTACGTTTTGCACTTGTGCTTGCATTATTATATAATCAAGTACTCTGCCATTTTCTTTGGCCAACCGTACTCATCACTCTCTTTAGTGATTTCACTCTTCTTCACTCTCTTTAGTGACTTCAACATTCTTAACGTTTTTATTCTCGCTGTCTTTACCATTTTCAACTGTATTATCAATCTCGGCAATATTATTATAATTATCACACACATTCAATTCTTCGGGCACTTGCCCCTCTGGCAATCTTCTTAAATCTTCATGAGCATATTTGTAATTTCTTTTACTAGTTAGAGACCTTAAAATGTATCTGTCACCCTCTAAGACTCTGATTATTTCAAAAGGCCCCTTAAACTTTGGACTCAATTTAGTTTGATGCCTTTCTTCACTTTTTAGTAACACAAAATCTCCAACTTTGTGTCTGATTACTTTCGCCTTATTTTTATCAAATCGTTGCTTATCATAAACTGAGTTAGCTAAAACATTCTTTTCGGCCTGTGCTCTTACATCTGGCAGATCAACCTCATGCTCAATGTCACTAGGTGGGAGTAATCCTAATGGGCGTGCCACCTTTCCCAATAGCATTTCTAGTGGACTAGCTTTCGTCACACGGTTAGTTGTACAATTGATTGCCAACTGCACCTCTCCTAACACATTCTGCCAAGACTGAGTTCCGGCTTCAACTGCAGTCAACATATTTTTTAACGTGCTCATGGTTCGTTCCACTTGGCCATTAGCTCGGCTAGCACCGGTACTAATCAAATGCAAGTTTATTTTCTTATCTGCACAGAATTGACTAAACTTTGTACCCGTAAAGCACCTTCCCTGGTCAGCTATTATTCGGTTTGGTACTCCAAACAAGTGAACAGCGGATTGAACAGCATTTATGCAACTTTCACTATCTAATTTAAGGCTATGACTAAGATAGACATACTTGGTAAACGCGTCTACTTGAACGATAACATATTCCTTCTGATCACTTTTGCCACTTAATTTTCCAGTTATATCTATATGGATAGTGTGCCAAGGAATATTGATTTTCGGAATTGGATGTAATTCAGCTTGTATTTTGCCTGATGATGATTTGGACACTTTACAAGTGATACAGTTATCAACGAACATATTTTCCTAACATATTTTGACATATTGTCAAACCAATAAAAATCGTAGACTTTATCTAGTGTCTTCTCCCAACCTAAATGCATTATTGACTCGTGTACTTGATTTATAACGGACCATCTAAAGGCACGTGGCACCACTGGTAAACAACGTGTTCTGCCATTTCTTTGTATTTTCCGGTGAAGAACTTCTGCCCTTAGCTCATAGGTTTTCGCTATGTCTTCAGCAAGAGAAAAGTCTTTTAATTTATTCACAATTTCGGCTATGTCCGAGTCTCGACGCTGTTCAGCAATGAACCAGTTACTTGAAATTTCAGTCAGATCAACTCTTTTCTCTTCAATCACCCTAACTGTGGAAGTAGGCTCTAGCAAAGGTGGATTTCTTGACAAAAAGTCAACGTGCGCCATTCTTTTTCCCTCTCTATATTGAATATCAAATGTAAACACCTGCAAATAAGCCCACCAACGTTGAGCTCTGGGGGTCAAATCTTGTTTATTTTTTGACGCTTTTAGCGAGTTACAATCAGTAAACACAGTAAAATTCCTTCCCAACAAATAGTGTCGAAAATGTTTAATAGAGTTTACAACAGCTAGAGTTTCCAACTCATAAGAGTGATACCTTGACTCTGCAGGTGAAGTAGTTTTGCTATAGTATTCTATTACATGAGGTTTGTTGTTAATTTTGTGTAATAAAATTGCACCGTAGCCATTACAACTTGCATCTGTATGCAACTCAATTGGATAATTTGGGTCGAAAATCATAAGCACTGGTTTATCAGTAAGAATATGAATAACTTTTTTTCGTATCTGCTCGTGTTCAGTTTTCCAGCTAAATTTACTTTTCTCTGAAGTTAAGAAGTACAACGGTTTCATCAACTGTGAAAATCCCTCAATAAATTGTCGGAAATAAGATGCCAAGCCAATGAATTGTCTAAGTGTTGTGACTGACTGTGGAGGTGGCAGAGCAGTCAACGCTACTATCTTCTGAGGATTTGGACGAATTTCACCCTTTAAGACTTTCTTTCCCTGTACTCATTTACCAAATTACAAGTAAAATACAAAAAGCTGATTCACATCAACATTTAACTCCTGGCAATCAAAGCAAGGATTGATCCTCGGCCAAAGAATTGCAACTTATTCACAATACGGACTCCTTGTGCTGTGCAGCCACAAGACAATCACAAATGCATGCGAGACTTCTGGAAACGATGTCAACATGATCCATTCTTCAAATAAAATAAGCACACCATCTTTGTGCTCTATAAAAACAACAAATCTCTATCCTTCAAAAAGTAATGATGAAATGCATATAGCGTATAGCAACACAGCATAGAATTTGAAACTAGTTTATTAAAGAAAAACTCAACGACAATCGTATGCAGTAAAATGAGCACTCGTATCAGTATGAAACTCGATTGTGTACTGCGGGTCAAAGATCACCAAAAGTGACTTCTGTATAAAAAAATAGATTTTAAGTATTTTCGCGTATTACATATTCCAGAATACTACTGGCTTTCAACAAATATGTGTACCAGAGAACTGCAAGTATGTCAATTTTTTTTTCCACATTACTCACACTCAATAAAATTTGTGTGCTGGTGCTACTCAACACTGGCTCAGCAAATCATAAATACACACTTATACAAAATTGTGTAAGTGCTGCTCATGCAGGCAATATCTTGCTGTCACTCACAACAATGTACCGTTTTCTTTTTGCTTGTCACCCAAGTATTTTTCTTCAGCGTATGCCGGTCTCACTTACACTTACAGCGAACGTAGAAAAAAGCGAGAGTGTGAAGAGAGCAATGGGTAACAAACACAAGTAGACAAAACACATGTATGACACCCAAGTGTTTTACAGGACCATGGTGTATTTTTCAAAGTAACGGTTGTTTTGATTTTGCACTAGCTCCTTTCTTAGCTTCCTAGTTTATTTCGTGATTGATTTTGACATCATAATAGAAAAAAGAAATAGATTAGGTCCAAAAACGGTAGACAATTTGCTCTTTTACACTCTTTTTTTAAAAAAAAATAATCATTTGTAACTTAATTTTTATTTTAAACTTGATTTTTTTTGTTTCTATTGTGCACGCATTTCCAGCAGCAAGTACGTAAACAAATACGTAAAAAAACAACTCAGCCGAAGGCATGCACGAATGAAACCTCAACATCTGTGCACCTTGAGTACCGGTGGCTTGTTGCAATTCTCTGATGTGTACCAACAAATTTTATACTTAGCTTTTATCTCAATGAACATTCTGGAACCTCCTGGAATCTCATTCTCCGCATTCAAGCGTCCACACGGCGGCGGCGCTGCACTGGTCCAAAAACTTTTTTTTTTTTGTCTTTTTTAATTTGTATGCCACTTTTCACTCTATCTCTCGCTCACTCTCGATTTCATTGCCAAGCAAGAAAAAAAAAACACACCGCAAGCCACATGAACATACACGAACATGATCCTTCTCGCTGCGCTATTAATTTCTGTGAAGTTCAACCAACTCCCATTGACCTCGTCAGATGCCGGCTTTTACAAGTTAATCAAATTTTAATTTTATTGCTTCACTTCTCATGTAGAGTCGCGAGCCAGATCCCACTTCTGATGTCGGAACAGTATTATTGTCGGTCATCGTTTCGCGCAGCGAGTTTCGATCGCACTTGAATTCTGGACGCAACTAACTTGTGTCTCTCAATTATTCTTTGTGCCTACCATCGAACCTCACTCAGCGACAGCGACACAACGCTGTCGCCCCGCAAGAACGGTACTTCTTAAGCGACAATATACAAATTGGCTGATGCAATATGATGAAATCAATTCTCAGAAAATAGCCGAAAACTACAACCCCACACATACAACCTCATCACACACCGACACTGCAACCACACGCATAAATACGAAGGCACACAGAAAAGGGAAAATATGCGAGTAGGTAGCAAGCACAATTACAGTGCGTGCCAACATATTAGTACTACTTGCTTCGACATATATATAAGCAATTTTCAATAGTAAATACCTTAAAAATGGTCAATCATTAATTTTATTACCATACAATAAAGAAACTCAGTATATAATGGAATAAACAATGATATGGCTACAATGCCCAATATGTCAGCAGGAATGGTTGATGGACATAGTTAACAGAGATTTCGCCATCAATAAGATTTACTTATGCCAAACTATCTACATATTCAAATATAGTACACGTTGAAGCTGCACCAATAAAAGTGCTGCTCACACCTGCTGTCATGTCAGAAACATCCGGTAGAATGAAATAAAATTGGTGTATTAATTACAAAATCGAAAACTGACCAAAATTATGAGTATTAAAACCCAAGGAAACATATAATCTGTGTAAATCAGCTCTAAAATGCAAGGCATCACCTAACACTGCTGCGTATCATCTATGGCCATTATATTCGTAATATAATAAATTAAATTAGTGAATATTATGATGCGGATTGATGAGTAATGCATAATACTTAGTCGTAACTCTTTATTTTTCAAAATTAAAGCCTTAAATAATATAATTAAAGCCATTCTACGCGAAAGTAAAAGTTGGGTGGGATTGGGTGACCAATAACTGCCTGGAAAACGACTTAGAATATAAAAATTAGCAAAAACCTTTATATTGTCCGATTCGTGAATCCATTCTACGCGAAAGTAAAAGTTGGGTGGGATTGGGTGACCAATAACTGCCTGGAAAACGACTTAGAATATAAAAATTAGCAAAAACCTTTATATTGTCCGATTCGTGAATCTCTGATTAGCCTCTGTGAGGAGCAATATGGGTATGCACGTAGTAATGTATATAAACGTATGTATTTGCTGTGCGTTTATATGCATATACGTGCATATACATGTTGCTCCACACAGCGACGCGAATACTGTAGGAGCGACCCTCGCACTGGAAAGGGGGGTCAAAGTCCTTTTAAAGGCGGTCTCTTTCGCTCCTACAGATTCAGCAATGGGTTCGCGTCGCACGCACGACGATCATCGGGGACCGTTAGCCGAGGTGCCGTTTGGGCCGAGTGATAGTAGTGGACACTTTCACTCGTAGGGCGCCAACGGTACTTCGGCCAATGGGAGGCTGCCACGTATTTGGCGGGAAAGTGGCGTCACCCAAAATCACGCCACTTTACCGTTTTTATGGACCATAACGGCAGAAAGGCCCCGCTCCAGAGCCGAACAGGCCCCGTTACCATACGAAGCAGGGCCTGTGGCTGGGGTATAAAAGGCCACCAGCGGCTCCATACAAGAAGTCAAAAAATCATAGAAGTCGGAAAAGAAGTCGAAGCACGATACGAGAGTGTGTTGCTGTCGAAAGCTACAAAAGTGAAAGTGTCGAAATTAAGTCAACGCGAGTGGCAAACAGGACTCCCAGGACATCGTGGAACAGCAAGGACATCGTGGGAACAACAAGGACATCCAGTGGGAATCCTTGCAGATCATCAGCGGCGCCGATCAGGACATCGGTGCATATCAGCAACGTAAGCGAGGCCTGCACACCTGGGTGAGTTCGCGTAGCCGTGCGTAAGAGAAGTGCTTGTGAGTGAACGAAGCTAGTGTTGTGCTGTGAGTGAGCGAGATTGTAGGAGGGATCTGCATAGCTGTGCGAACCGCCAGAGTTTACAGATCTGAATCCTGGCGTTTTCTCAAATCCTTGCAGACAACTAGCGTGTTTAGCACAACACTCTCCCAGCCGGAGTGCGTTGAACAAGCGCTCAGTAGGTGTGCGTCGCTAAGCAAACCAGTGAGCCAGCATACATTTGCATAAGTGACGTGTACATTTCATATTTATTTAAGAAAATATACCATTACGCTACAAAACCTAAATCACAAAGTCTAATTAATTATCGCAGGGGCTTCAACAAATAAATTTGTTGGCAACGAATCCACAGTCAGCTGAAACTAGCCCAGCTTAGACTCGGGATAAACCGAAGGTTCGTTACAACTGGCGCCCAACGTGGGGCCCTGCGATAAGAGTTAAATTAGTAGATATTTGTGAACATGGTGCGAGCGTGGGTATATAATCTAAAAAAAGATGAAGTGCTGCGTTACGGCGACGAGTTCGGAGTGAGCTTGTCAGGCACACTGGACGTCATGCGGAGACAGTTCGGCGAGTGGGTTGAGAGGAATGAAGGAAGCATTCCTTACTCACTGAGGATCGCCGAATTGGGGCGACTGCATGGACGCCGTGCCTCGCTCAGAGACGAGGCAACAACCGCCGTCGCGGACGACGAGCTGGAGTCGGAGCTTGCACATGTGGCGCGGCTGTGTGTGCCCTCCACGAGCGCTGCGGCACGACTCCAGAACACGCGTCAAAGCGAGATGAGAGCCACATCTACCCCGCAACCAGAGATCAGGCCACGAGGACACGACAGCACCGCGCAAGAATACCCAAAGGTGGCCAAGCAAGTGAGGGAGTGGAGCTTCCGCTTCGATGGCACCACGAAGCCTTTGGAGTTCTTGGAGCAGGTGGAGTGGTCGGCTGACACATATGGCCTGGATCTGGATATGATCCCGAGAGCGATGCCAGAGCTGCTGAAAGGCATGGCCTTGAAGTGGTACGTGGCCAACAATCGGCACTGGACGGCGTGGGCGACATTCGTGCGCAGCTTCCAGGAGTTTTTCCTGCCCAGAGGCTATCTGGAGAAGCTGGAGGATGACGTCAAACGCCGGAGGCAGATGGTAGATGAGTGCTTCAAAGTCTACATGGTGGAGATGCAGACGCTCATGCGGCCTCTGCGCTATGGAGGAGACCGCGAGATGAAGCTCATCTACAACAACAGCTTGCCCGATCTCCGTGCGTACGCCCGGCCGTATCAATTCCACAATCTAGTGGAATTGATGCACCTGGCAGATGAGTTCGAGGAGCTGGAGAGGGACCGCGAGAGATTGCGGCAACAGCCACGGCCTGGCCGGACGCGGTTGATGGCCATGGACGACGCTGGAGGCGACGTGGGGTGTCGTCGCATGGATGAGGAGGTGAAGCCCTCTCCTGCGCCGAGGACAGGCACAGCCGGAGCAAGGACACATATCCCAAATCCAGCCTGGGCATGCCGGATGTGCGGCCAGGAGGGGCATCGCGCTTTTGCGTGCCGTAACAAGGCGCTGGACTTCTGCTGGCAGTGTGGGCGCATCGGAGTGCGAACTGCTAGCTGCTGCCAGTCGGGAAACGAGCAGCGGCACCCGCTATCCAGGGGCGAGCGGGAGCAGCAGCCAGGAGCCCCCCGGTATTAATGGGCAGTCTTCAGGACGAAGGCAGCCGGCTGACGGCGATCGTGGCCATTGGAGCCTCACGGCAGAAAGCCACGATTGATACGGGAGCCGCGAGCAGCTTCATCAGTGAAAGGCTCGCTGAGAGGCTCGGAGGAGTGGGCGTGGTGCGTGCCACACGGCGGCGCATACGCTTGGCGGACGGCAGTTGCAGTCAGGTGGACTCGCAGCTGGAGACGACGATCAGCCTGGGGAATCAGCAAATACAGATGCCGTTGCTGATTCTGCCAGGAGTGATCGATGATCTGGTGCTAGGCTGGGATTTCTTGGCCAGCATGGGCACCACACTGGAGTGTGGTGGCTTGGCGCTGAAAATTGGGCCAAGAAATCCCAAACCAAGCCGCCAACTGGAGACGAAGTTATCCATGGTTGCTGTCAGCATGGAAGCGGGTCCCAAGACGCCATTGGAGGCGACTTCGGATCGTCGAGAACCGCTTCATGTGGATAAGGAAGTGAAGGGCACCAACAAGACCAAAAAGCAGCGATATCTTCGACGCAGGAAGGACAGACGGAACGTGGTAGCAGATGCGCTCTCATGGCAGCCTCTGGGAAAAGAGGTGAGCCGCCTGGTCGCTAGTAAGGAGACGCCAACTGGGACAGGATGTCGTTGGCTCACCAAGCTGCGCCAGAACCTGCGCAAAACACCACAGAAGTGGCCAGATTATAGCGAAAAGTCTGGAAACTTATACCGGCACAGCAAGCATCAAGCCGGCCACAAGAGTGTGGCCACATGGAAGCTGTGTGTGCCAACAGAGCGGCGCAAGCAAGTGCTGGAAGAGAGCCACGATGCAGCCGCCGCTGGCCACCTTGGGAGCCGAAAAACAATTGCTCGGGTGGCCGCACGATACTACTGGCCCGGTATGTATCGGGATGCGCGGGCGTACGTGCAGCGTTGCGAGCTGTGTCAGCACTGCAAGACCAGTCAGCCGCAGGCAGATGGACAGATGCTGACGAAAGTGCGCCGAAACCTGGAGAGAGCTGACCAGGATCAGGCGCGGCATTACAACCTACGGAGGCGGCAGTGGAAGCCGGCCGTGGGCGACAAGGTGTGGGCAAAGGAACGCCACTTGTCTAATGCCGCAGAGGGATTTGCAGCAAAACTGGCACCACGCTATGGAGGCCCATATATGGTGGCCAGCTTTGTGTCGCCAGTCATCTGCCGGATCAGGTCGGAGGCGGAGAAGCGGACCAGGACGGCGCATGTGGCGGATCTCAAGCCGTGGAGAGGAGACACGGGTGAGCAATAGAGCTGTTTCGTTTTTTTTTTCCGAAAAAAAAAGGGAGTGAATACACAGCGGTGTATTACTTCTAATTTAAGAAAAAAAAAAAAAAGAAGAAGAAAACACACAAAAATTTTGCTCAAAAATGCATAATTTCGTCGTCGAGTCGCAACTGTGACTGGAAAATCACAGTTGCCACCGGCAAAATTACGGTATATGGGTGTGCAACAACAATTTGTTTGAACTGCGCGCGCACGACAGCAAGCAGTGTACAGTACTGCACCGAAAAACTTAGCTGCCAGTGCATGCGCAATCCACTAAAACAACAACAAGCAGTGCATACGCAAGCAGCACCCATTTACGGTACATGCGCAATAACAACGCGCGCAGCCGAAATTATGCATTTTTCTAACGAAAGCGGAAAACCAACAACAAACCGCAAACGTTCCAGGCAAGAATTGCCGCACACACACACACACAGAGAAGCGAGAGCAAGCAAGCGTAGGCATGGGTCAAGGGCCTACGTCGGCTGCTTAGCGATCGCTAACGCCCGAAGAGGCCAGTGTGAGCGACAGTCAAAACAGCCAACAACAAAACACACAGCGACACCTAAAACAGCCAACAACAATGCAACGCAGTGACAGCGCTTGCAAATAGAGGGCTGTGTATAGAGCACGAACGAGCATGAAAAACGGTATCAGGGCGATACTGTAACCTGCCTGGAATTCAGCCATAAGGCAGGGAAGGCTAGAGTGGGTTGAACAGAGGACACATAGAGCCCGTTATGCTGCCGCCTACGCAGCGGCGGCGCGGCAGCATAGGCTATAAAAGGGGCATGTGGGCATTGGGCCGGGCCTCTTGTGGATGAGATACCAGAGTGGACCGACGGCGCTCGAGTGCGCCGTCCACATGTCACAAAGTGTTCGAGTGGAGACGGGCGGCATGCAGCCATAAGTTTGGGTTGCCCGGTGGGAGATCGGTTCACTATTGATGCCTGCCACGCGACGAGTCCAATCGGTTGTCCATGCTGGGGCGTCGGCGCATCTGCTGGCCGATCCTCGCGCACTGGCCAGCGGCTTTGCTGGAGCTGTGCGCGAATGAGGAGTGAGCCGCAAAATGCCAGCCGGCGTCTAAGTTCGGCACCATTGACCGTTGCGAACGACATCGATGTGGCCAACTCCCAACAGCAACCCAAGAATTTGTCTGCAGTGCCGCAACGAAGTCCCAGCAGCAACGGAGACACTGCAGCAACCATGAGGGAACGCCTTCGTCGGCAGCGGAGAGAACGACGAGGGATATGGTGAGGCAGATGGCCGCCGCACGAGTGCCAAAGCCACCGGAGACTGCAGAACCAACAGGTGAGTTGTGCAGGAGCGTCCGGCGTGGGCGGAGGCAGCGGCGGCCCATATTGCACGCGGGCATGCAGTCGGAGATGTGGCTGTTTGCTATGAGAGTGTGACTACAGACGCCTGCCACGCGAATGGCTCCACCGGCCATGGATCGCCAGGTGTCGGTAAAGCTTGGCAACCGAATCCTCGCGCACTGGCCAGCGACTCCGCTGGAGCTGTGCGCGAAAGAGGAAGTGGCCAACAAGCGCACCGACACCAAAGATCTGACACCGGTGTCCATTTGCGAACGACGTCTGTGGCCCGATCTCATAGCAGCAGTGCATGTATTGACTGCGATGCCCCACCGGAGCATCCCCAAGGGCCCAAGAAGCAACAGTGATCAACAGAGAGGCGTCTCCAGCGGCGAGGGACAACATGCGCCAAATGGGCGAAATGGCCATTGCCGCGCGCACGTGCACCAATGCCACCGGGGGGCTGCAATACCGACAGGCGAGTCTTGCAGCAGCGCCCGGCGTGGGCATTGGCAGCGACAGGCCATCAGGTCAAGGGGCATAGAGAAAAGATGCCCAACCTGAAAACAATATTTTTATTAAAGTTTTATCGAGACTTATAAAAATATTTGCCCCATTCACTTACCGGCAGAGTGCAGCATTGCCAGCGGTAAGGGAAAAATACAGCTGTTAACATTAACAGAATGTTAACAGCAGCGATCAGCGCAAAATGGAGCATCAAGGGATGGAGCGACGCAAAACGGAGCAGCGCAGCGGAGGCGGGCGCCAAGTTCAAACACGATGGTCTCGTGTTTTCCCGAAGGAAGAGGGGAGTGTGAGGAGCAATATGGGTATGCACGTAGTAATGTATATAAACGTATGTATTTGCTGTGCGTTTATATGCATATACGTGCATATACATGTTGCTCCACACAGCGACGCGAATACTGTAGGAGCGACCCTCGCACTGGAAAGGGGGGTCAAAGTCCTTTTAAAGGCGGTCTCTTTCGCTCCTACAGATTCAGCAATGGGTTCGCGTCGCACGCACGACGATCATCGGGGACCGTTAGCCGAGGTGCCGTTTGGGCCGAGTGATAGTAGTGGACACTTTCACTCGTAGGGCGCCAACGGTACTTCGGCCAATGGGAGGCTGCCACGTATTTGGCGGGAAAGTGGCGTCACCCAAAATCACGCCACTTTACCGTTTTTATGGACCATAACGGCAGAAAGGCCCCGCTCCAGAGCCGAACAGGCCCCGTTACCATACGAAGCAGGGCCTGTGGCTGGGGTATAAAAGGCCACCAGCGGCTCCATACAAGAAGTCAAAAAAGCATAGAAGTCGGAAAAGAAGTCGAAGCACGATACGAGAGTGTGTTGCTGTCGAAAGCTACAAAAGTGAAAGTGTCGAAATTAAGTCAACGCGAGTGGCAAACAGGACTCCCAGGACATCGTGGAACAGCAAGGACATCGTGGGAACAACAAGGACATCCAGTGGGAATCCTTGCAGATCATCAGCGGCGCCGATCAGGACATCGGTGCATATCAGCAACGTAAGCGAGGCCTGCACACCTGGGTGAGTTTGCGTAGCCGTGCGTAAGAGAAGTGCTTGTGAGTGAACGAAGCTAGTGTTGTGCTGTGAGTGAGCGAGATTGTAGGAGGGATCTGCATAGCTGTGCGAACCGCCAGAGTTTACAGATCTGAATCCTGGCGTTTTCTCAAATCCTTGCAGACAACTAGCGTGTTTAGCACAACACTCTCCCAGCCGGAGTGCGTTGAACAAGCGCTCAGTAGGTGTGCGTCGCTAAGCAAACCAGTGAGCCAGCATACATTTGCATAAGTGACGTGTACATTTCATATTTATTTAAGAAAATATACCATTACGCTACAAAACCTAAATCACAAAGTCTAATTAATTATCGCAGGGGCTTCAACAAATAAATTTGTTGGCAACGAATCCACAGTCAGCTGAAACTAGCCCAGCTTAGACTCGGGATAAACCGAAGGTTCGTTACACCTCCCAGCTCGTTTTATTTAGTCTACTAGTTTTAAAACAAATAACAGTGTCAAAATCGCTTGATTTTCATACAAATTTAAGCGGGCGCTCACCATTTTCTGAAATAATGACGTCGCGCTGTGAAAACAGCTGACCGCTTTGCATAACCTACTATCACTCAATCGTTACCTTACTTACTACAAATCTCCTACAAACTCAACAACTGTAATTCAACATGTAAGGTGGGCGAAAAAGGCCACCTTACAAGCGATTAAGTGAACATGTTGAATTGAATTGATTTTTTGCAGTTGGTAAGCTTATATTTTGTAGTTGCTAAGGTTATATTTGGAAATGGAATAGAATTTTTTTGTTAAGTTTATATTTTGTAGTTGTTAAGTTTACATTCTTGAAGTTACTGCATATTTTGGTAGATAGTAAGTTAGGCAGTAAGTAGAATAAGTATTAATTTGTAAGATAGCTATAAGTAGTTAATAAGTAGATATAGGTGCCATATCGATTAACTCTAGACAGTAAGCGAAATTCAAATTAGTGGGCGGGCACGCGATCAGCAATGCAACCGTGCGGCTTGAAAGCTCGCGGTGGTGGATTGCATTGCTGGTCGCGTGGTGAAATCTGCAGAGCGGGAGGATAAGCTTAAAGCTGCATGCAGATTTCAATCAGTTTTGAGCTCTCGGTACGAGCAGACGTGTAAAAAGCGTGAAGAGAAAATAGAGATTACGTAGAAAGGGTATAAGGTATGAGGTAGTATATTAAATAAAGTAAGAAATGCATGAAGAGACACTTGTGTATTCATTTGTAGTTCATTTGCTAATAATAACTTACTAATAATTATAACAATACTAACAGGTAGTTAGAACGAGGGTACATCCCGTTCGCCAGAAGGTCAAAACTCTGGCATGTAAAATCGCGTGGTCTTGAGTGAACGCCGGCGACAACGCTGGTGTTCCTCGATCCGCGGTCTACCAATCGTAGTAGCCCCACTAATCCCCCGCAATACGCCTTTGCAGCCCCGACCCCAGCAATCTAGAGTGGGCTTGATCGCGCCACTCGATCGCTGCAGCCTTCCCACGTGCAAACGTGTGGGCGTGGTCGGCGAGTTCGGGCCGCGTGGTCGCTTAACATATAATAACTCCCCACCCTCTCCTATTTCTCTAACTACATACAGTCCCGTATTAATTTACAAATGTCTTGTAAGTTATGCTCCTGGACAGACTGAGACTCTGACCACGGCTGAAATAAAATAACCTTACAAGTGGCGCCCGAGCAGGGACTGTGGGGCTAGAGAGAGTGTGGTATACGGGCGGTGTAAAATCCCGCCGGCATACCCAAATAGAGGTGGTTGTTAAATTGTTGGTGGCGGTTATTCTGAACCAGGTAGTGTGCACGGAAAAGTAAAGAAAAGCCGAGAACATTCATGAAAAGTGTGAAAAATTTGAAAGCGAATATACCCTACGACGGCCACGGGGTCGAGGGTAGAAATTTCGAGAAGCGTCGAGCGAAAAACGGGATCAGAAAACCGTTACGGTGCCAAAAAGTACAGTGCGCGATTATTTTATTTATTTTTTTATTTCCTTAAGGATAATTGACAAAAATAGAGTCAACTAAAAATTAAAAAAACCTAACAAAGTACAGAGAATATCACTAGTAGCACCGACCCGATGGGGGGTGTTTTATTTGCCAGTCCGGCCAGCTATGCCCACTTTTCACAGCCAAATATGGTCAGTGCTACTAGTGAAGCTATGAAAAAAAAGGTGTTAGTAAGAAAACTTAAACAACATATTAAAGGCATATATATTAACTATATGAAATTAAAAATAAAAGAATAAAAAAAAAATAAATAAATAAATAAATAAACAATAATAATAATAATAAATAAAAAACAAAAAAAGAAAAAAAATTTATAATAATTCCAAAAAAAAAGAGAAAATAAGGGAACAGAAAAAAAAATTAAGAAAGATTTAGTACAGTAGTAAAAGGAAAATGAAGATATTAAAAGAGTTGCGAAAGAGAAAATACAGATAATGAGAAATCAAAAAAGAAAAGTGTAAAGGAATAGTCGAAAAAGAGTATAGAATAGAATTGAGAATTCACAACACAACATTGGCAACGAAAAATGTATACCAATGCTTATGCATGGGCATTGTGCGTGAATTCCCTAAGATAAGCCGATAGAGTAGATTTACGTTTAGGAAGAGAGAGTTCTAAGGGAAAAACGTGATAGTATTTGTTAAAATTCGCACAAAGGACATAAAACGCGCTGTGCAAAGAATAATCCCTAGTGCAGACTGGTAAGTGGAGAGGCCGATAGTGTCTAGTTGTTCGGGACGGAACCGAAAAACTTAGACGACCCAACAGAGAGGCTGAATCAATGTCACCACTAATCAATTTATGCAAAAAAACAATTCCTAGAATTGTCCTGCGATTGGTTAGTGATGGAAGGTCAATCAGCTGGAGCCTACTATGATATGACGGTAATCGTACATTACTGTACCATCTAAGGTCTCTTAAGGCAAAGGAGACCATACAACAGAGCAGTACTCTAAGATAAGACGCACAAGCGAAGTAAATAATCGCTTGGTGGTAAAAGGGTCTTTAAATTCCTTAGACCACCGTTTAATAAAGCCAAGCACACATTTGGCTTCATTAACGATGGTAGAAATATGGAGATTGAAGTTAAGTTTACAGTCAAAGAGCACACCAAGATCTTTGACTGAAGGTCATTGTCATACACTTTGAACAATTTAAGTCCAGCTGGTTTGCCACACACCAAAGTTGAAATGCATTTAGGTCATCTTGAAGGTGATGATGACCATTTGCATTGGAGTAGGGAAGGCAAAGTTTGACATCATCAGCATCATAAATATGGTAGAATGTGAGATACAGCTAGGAAGGTCATTTATGAAAAGGGAAAAGAGCAATGGACCCAAATGGCTACCCTGAGGTACACCAGACGATCCAAAGATCTCTTTAGACATAGCTGTTCTCAGCAACACTCTTTGGGTTCTACCCATTAAGTAGGAAGAAATCCAAGACACAAGTCTAGGTGAAAATCCTAAGCGTTCAAGCTTAAGAATAAGTATGTGATGATGTACAGAGTCAAATGCTTTACTGAAGTCAGTATAAATAACATCAGTTTGCATTTTTTTAGCAAAGCTGTCATTAATGAGCGAAGTAAACTGTAGTAAATTAGAGGATGTTGATCGATTTTGAACAAAACCATGTTGAGATGGTTGAATAATCGATTTGCAAAAATGCTGCAAGGCCGACGTTATTATTTTCTCAAATAACTTCGGAATAGCAGATAATTTGGCAATGCCTCTATAATTGGAAATATCAGATCTTCCACCTTTTTTATATAAGGGAATGATAAAAGAATCTTTCCAAATTGACGGGAAGACAGAAGTATCCAAGAACAAGTTAAACAATTTTAGTAGATGTGACTGAAGAGAAACACTGCACTCTTTAATCACACAACTAGGAATATTATCTGCACCAGGAGAGAAAGATGATTTCAATGTCCTAATGGCTGCAGCTAGAGAGGCTGCAGTAACTTTAGGAGCATTTATAGACCCAAATTCAGGAAGTGAATATGGATATGAGTTGCTGTAGAGATCAGCAGAAGAATAAGTGGATTGAAAAAATCTGCAAATAGATCAGAGGATTCCTGGTCATTGCAAGTTTTTACACCACCAAGGACAAATGAGGATGGCAAACCAGAAGATTTACGCTTCGAATTAACAAATGAGTAAAATTGTTTAGGATCTCGAGCAAACTGACGTTTGCAACGTATAAGATAATTCTCATAACAACTAGAATTTAAAAGATTGAAATTTGACTTGGCAATGGAATATTTGGACCAGTCAACACTTGAACCAGATTTTTTATAATTTCTGAAACATTTGGTTTTAATGTTTCTTAAGTTCGAAAGTGTTTTGGTAAACCAAGGTGGCTTATTTGAAACTGGCGAAATACGGCAGAGAGGGACACAAACATCCAGAATAGAGTTTAAGGTAGAATAAAAGAACGATGCTGCCAAATTAATATCAACCGACTCATATAAAATAGACCAGTCTGTTGAATTAATTAATTCATTAAGCAGAACAAAATTGCATTTACGATAACAGCGACTAAGCTTAGAAGGCATTGTAGTATTAGTGGGAGGATTATCAACACTGAATAAAACCTCTAAAGTGGGATGATGTGTATCCTCTGGTAAGCAGAAAGAAGTTGATCTCGCGACATTTATGAGCGAATCATGATTAACAAACACAAGATCTAGAGTGCGATTTAGATGGTTTGAAATAGAGTTAATCTGAAACATAGACAAGTTATACAATTCATCAAAGAGATAGTGATCGATAGTCGGAATAAAGTAATTTGCATTAAAAATTGATGACCAAGAAGTGTTGGGAATATTAAAATCACCCAAAACCAGAAACAAGACTTTATCATTTTAATAAACCAGGGACATATGAGAAGAGGAATGTAAACTATTTAGTTTTTTGGTGTAATGTTTGACGTTGATTGCACCGAAGGTGGATTCAAAGAAACAGGAGTTGATTTGTTGCGATTCTTAGGTTTGAATTCATGCACGACTACCTGAGGTGGCCAGAATTTAGGGTCACATATGGTTGTAAAATATTCCATCGGCACATTAATCTTAAATGAAGCAATTTTCCGCGGAGTTGCGAAACTAAACTTCGATATAAAAACATTGGCTGATATCTTGCTAGAAATAAAAGCAGATACTGCCTCACATGTAGTATCAGATGAAAGCCTAGATAAAAATACTTGTTTCCGAGGAGAGGCAACGGATAAGGTGATGCCCGGAGCGGTCGACTTATTGTCACTCTTTGTTTGAGCAACAATAGAATTAGTATCCAAATTTTGAACAGGGGCTTGGATTTCAATAGAAACATCAACAGGAGAAACAGATATGGGGCCAGGTGAAGGAGGATCAAGTGAATTAGGAGCCGATGACAAAACAGAGGCACAAGGTGAGGGAGGAGCAAGCGAATCAGGTGGCGGTACTATTATAGAAGGAGTTACCGACAACAAAGGAGTATCCAATTGAGAGAGAGGATTTTCAAAGCCGTACTGATTTAATATTTCTTCAGCAGCAGCCATGTCACTGGTCAACTGCATGGAAATCTTCTTCAGTTTCAAAAATTGTGCCCTCACAGCACTATACATTTTAGAGAAGTTGATCTGTTTTTCCAAGCAAGTCGGACAAGACCAGCGTACGCCTCCACTGCCAGCTTTAGTAGTGGACATAATCTTGTCATAATCACGCCCAGTAAGACCTGCACACTTAGTATGCATCATATTATCGCACAACCAGCAATTTATAAATTGCGGTTGAGCAGAATCAACTGCCTGCTTATAACTGCAAGATTTTTTACAGCAACTCATATTGGAAATCGACGCGTTCAAACATACGGACAGACGGACAGACGGACGGACGGACAGACGGACAGACGGACAGACAGACGGACAGGGCTAAATCGACTCAGTTCGTCGCCCTGATCAAGAATATATATACTTTATGGGGTCTGCCACGCCTCCTTCTGCCTGTTACATACATTTCAACAAAAACATTATACCCTGATTTCCCATTTTCAATGGGTTCAGGGTATAAAAAGATTACCCTTACTGCTTCCTGTCAACCAGGAATACTTTTTTTCCCAAGCTGCAGAGTAATTCACATTGTAGTGCACTTTCCTCTTCTTGGTTGGAGTTACGTTTGGTTTTTCGTCGGTGTCACTTGTTAACAATTCCATTTTGTTACATGCACATTAATTTCTCTCAATGGGCAATCGGCATTCGCAAACATATCGAAATAATAATTTAGTGCTGCTAATCCAATATAAATCATATCATCTTTATTATTTTATTCATAGAATATTGATATTACCCAAAAATTGCAGATTTTAGGATTTTTGCATTATTTTTTAAAAGTACGTAGTTTTAGTCTCAAAATACGTAGGTACGTAGATCTCCTTTAAAATACGTAGATCTACGTATAAATACGGAGGGTTGGCATCGCTGACAGTGAGAGAGTATACTTGCACAACACGAAAATAAAAAATTCGAGAGAGGCAAATACAACAACAGTAGATAGTGAGAACAAATAATGCACACACAACACTAACAAACCTAGAAAGAGTGAACTGGGGAGAGCGCCAACAAATAGAAACACTAAAGCAAAAATGCAAATAATGAAACTAATGAACCGACGCTGCACACAAAACTTCACAAAATAAAAAAGCAAATTATTAAAAACACAACAAACCACGGATCAAACCTTGCACAAGATATATAGATATTTGCAATATTCAACCGAAACCGCAATTATGCGAAATTTAACATTACCAAATAACAAGAAAACAATAATAATTGCAGAGCACAAAATAAACACGTCTGTTAACTCTCGCTGAGAACTCTCTCTTGAGTGTATACAATATATGGAGTTGACATATGCCCAAAATATAAGTAAGAGTATCATGCTCACAACATACCAACACTTTGTTGCTTTATTTATATTATAACAACTATACATAAGTGCCGTAATACGATCGGTCACTTATGTACAGACCAGCCTGCAGCGTGGGATCTGCAACGTAAGCATTGTTACGCTCTTGTCCACGCCGCAGCTTAAACGCTAAATGTATGTATATGCCTTCTGCATATGCATACAAACATATGCACACACATACAGCATGCTATATACTCCCATTCTGCCGCTGCTATAAGCGACAGAATTATTTATGTAAACTTTATGTATTTTAGGCTAAGACTTTATTTGAATAAAATACGGAGAGCATTCGCTGCCCGGAACCCAAACTAAACAGTTCAAATCTTTTTAATTTCAAATATGTTTACATGGCGACCGTGACAAGTGTCACTCTCGTGCAATTCAAATTTTGTGTTAAGAACTAAAAATACTTAAATACTTATGTGGCTGCATACCTATTGGCTGTTATCGGTGGACAAGATGGCCCAGCCTATGCTGATCTAAATAAAATTCTCAACTCTGAAGGGCAAAAGCATAGACGATCAGATCAAGGAGGGTCGTGAGCAGCTATCATCGATGCCCGTTGTGATAACAACAGCAGCAGCAACAACAATATTCGTATTTACTAAACGTACGAAATTCAACAATGAGCCGCAGCATTTCTACATGTGTAAAACTCAGCTCTGTGAATACAAAGAGCTGAACAGCAAAAGCAACAGCAACAACAACAGCAACAGCACGGCAACAGCGACAGCAGCAAAAATAACAACAACAACAACAAGATCAGAACCAGCAGCCACAACACCTAAATGAAAATAGCGGCGATTTGTGAGTACACATGCTGTGTACCATCAGCCTGTGCGACGACCAGCACCGGCTCCGCCTAGCGCATCAAGCTAGGCCAACGGATCTTCAAGGACTGACAGTGCTACAAAGAGCACACAAATTGAACAAGTAAGAAAGCTCTAGTCGAGACTGCTCGACTACGAGATACCCTGAACCCTCCGAGCAACAGCCATTTCAATAATTTTTAGTGTCATTCCGCTTAAACAAACACACACACACGCAAATATATACATAGTCACCCATAGGCACGCACGCATTAACAGGCATGGGCTGCAGTGTGGGCTTACTATGGGAACTTAATTGTTCAATAACTTGTTTTGTGGACGTACGTTCTTCATGAAACTTTCAGAATGTGGTTTTATCATTACTATGCGTATATTTGCCAAAGCTCAAGTCTCTAGTATTTGAAATACGCCTTTTACAGAGATGAGGGTAAGGGGGTGGATATAGGGGTGGGGGGTGAAATTGAACAAAAATCGAAATTCTATAACGTACATATCAATCTACATTTTAAATTTGAAGACTCTAGCTCAAAAGATGTAGGAGATATAATTTTATGTCTTTCGATAAGGTTTTTTATCGATAAAAAAAACAACGGGACGAGTTATCGATTTTTGGTGATAAACTCGATATCCGCGCCGTATATACGGTAATTTAAAAAAAAAGTTCAAGTCTCTAGCTCTTATATCTTCTGAAATCGACGCGTTCATACATACGGACGGACGGACGGACGGACGGACGGACGGACGGACGGACGGACAGACAGACGGACAGGGTTAAATCGACTCAGTTCGTCGCCCTGATCAAGAATATATATACTTTGTGGGGTCTGCCACGCCTCCTTCTCCCTGTTACATACTTTTAACAAAACCATTATACCCTGATTTCCCATTTTCAATGGGTTCAGGGTATAAAAATTGTACTACTGACCGACGATTGCGTTGCTCGGTATAGCGCATGGCCCGTGAAGCCATGCTAATATTAGCCAGGAAGACCACTGCGATGGTCGATTAGGTAAAAGCCAACACAAAAAAAACCTTATATATATATATATATATATATATAAGGTTTTTTTTTGTGTTGGCTTTTACCTACCTATATATATATATATATATATATATATATATATATATATATATATATAGGTTTTTTATATATATATATATATATATATATATATATAAGGTTTTTTTTTGTGTTGGCTTTTACCTACCTATATATATATATATATATATATATATATATATATATATATATATATATATATATATATATATATAATATGTTTTACGTTGAGAGTTTTATAAAAAAAAATATTTTATTTCACAACGGAGTACAATTTTATCTTAAAGTTCTTAATTGCGAATACAACTGGATGTTAAAGTGATTTTCAATTGAACCGCACTAACTAAATTTCGGGGGTCTTGGCTTGGAGCTTTTCGTTGCTTAGGCTATGCAGAGCTTTTGGTTTTCAAGCTTTGGACTTTGGATCAGTTGGTGAAGTAGGTGGCTTGATCGCTCCTGATTGGTCATTGCCAAATAAACTGAGTATGCAGTTCCCACGAGAAGGGTTCGATGCGTTGGAGTGCGACTCGTTTATAGTGGACGATGGGATGATTGTTGCTGAGGTGATTTGTTTATAAGTGGTCGCTAGGGCGATTTGTTTATATTGAGTTATGAAAGGGATCGTGGCTTTGGTGACGTGTTTAAGTGTGGGTGAGTGCTGATGGATATATTACTTCCCCATCCTAAAGAGATTAGCCTGTCCTCAGGCGGAAAATGTAGGGTACAATTGTGGTATGGTCTCTAATGGTGCATGAGTTTCGGGGAGTGGTTGCTCTTCTGGTGTTGAATTACTTACTGTTATGGCTGTTTCATGTCTTATGATAATTTTCTTAGATATTGTCTTAAATTTAATGATTAAAAATAGTATTAGACTTATAATAGTAATTATAAAAGTTGTAGTGGTTATAATATTGAATGTCTTATTATATTTAGTATTTTCTAAAATTATTTGCTTTGTTTGTAGCAATGATATTGGTTCTGTTTTTGTGATATTATTTTAGTCAGAAAGTGTGTTTACAATTGAGATGTTATTTATTTGAAGGCTACAATCATATATTTTAATTATATTATTACCCTGAATATTAATGTTATTTTTATTACAGTTTTGAATGATTTCTGTTTTTGGGTAGTTCCAGGTTACAATAATGTTTGGTTCTATATAGTTGATTTGGTATGTTTTAAATGTTTTGGTGTATTTACATTCTGCTGATTTTTGAGTTATTATGCTACTTATACATTCATTTGTTTCTTGTTTCTTTGTGGTTTTTATATATGCTTTATTATTTAAGATGTAGTAAGTCTCAAAAGTATTTTCTATTAATGTATTATTTTGATTATCTGGGTATGGTAAGATCTTATAAAGTGGTATTTTGCTTATTTTTTTCGGTACATGCGAAATTATGAATATTTCGTTTGTGTCTGATTTAAACCAAGTAGAAGTCTTTATGTTTAAAATTTTTTCAGAATTTATATTTAACATATGCTGATGCTGTAAAAGTTTGGGGTTGAAAATACCTAGTCTTGTTAATTGCATGCCTAATTCAATATCTTCTATGTATTCTGTGAAATGTTCTATATTGAATATCAGATAATCTAGTTTCTTGTCCGCCTCTTGTGAAGTGGTTAAATTATTGAGCAATTCTATGTTTTTATTTACTGCGTTTATTAAGTAGCTTAAGTCATTGTTTTGTGTTAAATTGTTAATTTTTTGTTCTAATTCTTCTTTGTCAGTCTGGTCTAAAGTGCCAAAAAGGTATTTGTTTACTGTTCCTATTGCATTTATTAAACCTCTTTTGTTTCTTTTAATAATTTGTATGCCATTCATTTGGCGATTTAATTTGTCAATTAAGTATTTTATATGCGTAATGTCTTTAAACGATTCTGTCTCTTTAAGTAGGTTGTTATAAGTATTTTGTATTTTTGTTAAATTTACTGTTAGGTAATGATATTCGTAGTCAGATGGCAAGCCCATGGTTTCTGTTTTGAAAATTAAGTAGCCTTTCGGTGCTTCTATTGGGTTGATTTCGATGCTTTGATTGAGGATGGGAGATGCCATTGATAAAACTGATAATAGTAATATGGTGATTTCTGAAATTAATTGTCGTATTTACTTTCGTTAGTCTTTTTCTTTCGTTTGAATTTTGATTTGTAATGTGTGGTTTGTCGTCCTCTATTAGTTTCTACGTAATGTTTTTCGTCAGTTTGTGTTATTTGTCCTGTTTTCTTAAATGGTGTCGTCGTTTTAGTTTTAACTAGTGGAGCGTGTTTGTAGTCTGTGTCTATTTCGAAGTCGATTCGGTTTTTGTTGAGATTTTTGATTTGGTTTATCTTGTTTGCTTGTGTGTCATATTCGGGTGTACCTGCGTATATAAATATGTCTGCTGGGGTTCTGTTCGTTGTCAAGTGTTTTGGCTTATGGTTATAGATGTATAGAATGGTTTCGAATTTCGTCTGTTTGTTTTCTATGTCGGATTCTGTATTATTAATTCTAAGTTTTTCGTTAATCGTTCGGTGGAATCTTTCTATGTCTGAAATACCGTTTTTGCTAGTGGTGATCTTGATTTTTACTTTTTCGGATTGTAGCCAAGCTTGGAGAGCTGCGCATATAAATGCTGAATCTTTGTCTGCTTTTATTTCGATGGGCTTTCCCATGTCATTGAAAATTTGTATGATTGCTCTTTTGGTTTCGAGCCAATCACGACTGCTTACTTCTACTAAGTTTCCGAATTTCGAATATATGTCAATGCAAGATAAAAATTGTTTGTTGTCAATTAAATAAAAGTCCATGACGTATCTGTCTCTGGGATTGTATACTTCTGGGGTGATTTCAAAGGTCAGTTTTGTGTTTCTATTTTCAGTTTTAGATAGATTGCAGATTTCGCACTCGTTAATGATGTTTTGTATTAGATTTTGGTGGTCTGGAAAGTAATATTTTTCTCTGAACCAGTTGGTCGTTTTTGTAATACCGGGGTGGAGTAATTTCTTATGATTTGAAAGGATTATTTCTTTAAATTCTGCAAAAGTGAGGATATCTTGTAATTTTGTTGAAGTTCTTAATGTTTTCGTTTTACTATCAGGGTTTATAATTTCAGCGTAAGCTTTTTGGAATATTGGGAAGTCTGAGAAGTGATGAAAGTATAAGGCATTATTTTTTAAACAAAGATATTCTTTAATTATGTTTTTGGCAAATGTATCTGTTATTTCTATGTATGTTATTTTTATTTTTGTTTTATGGAAATAATGTATTATGTCGATTTTGTCTTCGTTACCTTTTATGAATTCGATTTGTCTATTATATAAGTTTAAAGGTCTTTCTGAAATAGGTATGAAGTCTTGATTGTCTTCTTGAGCACTATGAATGGTTGTTTGGGAACTGTTAATTTCTTCTCCTAAAAGATTTTCTTCTAGTTTAATTCTAGAGAGGGCATCTGCTACGTGGTTTTCTTTTCCTAGTAGATATTTAATAGTATAGTCGTATTCGTTTAATTTAATCTTCCATCTTTGTAATTTCATGTTTGGTTCTTTAATATTGTGTAACCATACTAGTGGCTTATGATCGCTAAGGATTTGGAATTTTCGAACGAAGAGATATGGTCTGAAATATTTGGTAGACCATACGATGGCTAATAGTTCTTTTTCTATTGCTGAATAATTAAGTTCGTGATCATTTAAAGTTCTACTTGCGAAACAGATTGCTTTGTGGTCCTGTGAGAGGACTGCTCCTATAGCCACATTACTTGCGTCTGTGGTTAGAGAGAAAGTTTTGTTGAAATCTGGATAGATTAGTATTGGGTCATTTGTTATAAGTACTTTCATTTTCTCGAAGGCTGAGATGAAATCTTGGTTAGTTATATCAATTTTGGATTCCTTTTTCAATCCTAGAGTCAGTGGTTTTGCTATTTTGGCAAAATTTGGAATAAACTTGCGGTAAAATCCGCAAAGACCTAGAAAAGATTTAATTTCTTTAGGTGTCTTGGGAATTGGAAAATTTATTATAGCTGCTACTTTATCGGGATTAGGTTTGATTCCTTCTGTTGTTATTATATGTCCTAGGAATTGTGTTTCCTTTTTTAGAAATTCGCATTTGTCTAATTGGAGTTTTAAGTTGGCTTTGCGTAATCTGTCGAATACCTTTTTTATGGAAGTTAAGTGTTCATCTAGTGAAGTTGAGAATATGATTATGTCATCGAGGTAAACTAGACAGTCTTTGAAGATTAAGTCTTCTAAAAGGTTATTCATCATCTTTGGAAGGTTGCAGGGGCGTTTTTTAACCCGAAAGGCATGCGAGTGAATTCATAATGCCCTTGTTTTGTTGAGAATGCAGTTTTTGCGATTGATTGAGGGTCCATTTGAATTTGATGGAAGTCCTTTGCTAGATCAATAGTGGTAAAATATTGACATTTGCCAAGTTTATCTAGGATTTCGTCCATGACGGGTATTGGATATTTATCATCTATTGTGACTTCATTAAGTCCACGATAGTCAATGACTAAACGATATTTTTTTCTTTGGAAGCGTCCTCTTTTTTAGGTACGATCCATATGGGTGAACAGTAGGGTGAATTAGATTTTCTAATGATTCCCTGTTCTAACATTTCATTAATTTGTTTGTTGACTTCTTGGTCAAGAATTTGAGGGTGTCTATAAGGGTATTTATAGATGGGGTCCTCATGTTTAGTTATTATTTTATGTTTGATTGTACTAGTAAAGGTCAAATTTTCACCTTTTCTATACTGAATGTCACTATAGTCGTGAAGTATTTTTTTTAATTTATTTGTTTCTTCTGGATTTAGATGATCCAGTCTGTATTCGTATTTTTCTTCAATATTATTATTTATTTCGTACGAAAATAAGTCGTACTCGAATTCTGTTGGAGGGTAATGGGTTTCATTGGAAATTTCTTTATTGTATTTGAATTTGAACGTGTAGTTCCCTATGGTTATATTATCTTCTGCGTAGTTAATGATGGCTTTGGATGCCGAGAGGTAATTTCTACCTAATAGTATATCGTAACTGTCTGAGAAGTTGTGACAATAGAATTTTTGTATAGTGGGGCAAAGTTTGCTGCTTGCGAATGAAACGCTTTTATTGAGTTCTATTATGCCTTTTATGGTTTGGACTTTTAGATGTTCTTTAGTTTCTGGGAAGTTGAAAAAGTTTTTATTAATAAGGTTTATGGAAGAACCTGTGTCTATTATGCATTTAAGGGGTGTATTATTTAACATGAGTCTGATGTAGGGGTTTGTTCGATTGGTGTTATCGGCCTGGTTTGATCCGAGGCAGATTGATGAAAATTTTCTGACCAATCCATTTTAGTCTGTCCGCTATTGCTTTCTCTAATTCGTTTCATTGGTTAGTTAGGGAAAGGATTTTGAGTTTGAGTAGTCTGTCGATAGTTTAGAGGATTTTGTTGCGTTTCGTGATTTAATTTGTTACCGAACTCAGTATAAAGTTGTTGGTTAGTAGGATTATTCTGTCCTGCTGAAGTGGATTGATAGTTATTTTGTCTGTAATTCATTTGATTTTGGGTTGGTTTATAATTTGTTTGAGTTTGGTTTTGTTTAGAATAAGTTTGGGAATCGGTTGACTTCGAAGAGTACTTGGGTTTGTCTGCGAAACTATTTTCATATAACCCCTCTCTTTGGGCTACTTGTTTTAAATTAGACACTGTTGAAATATCGAACTTCGCTAAGGTCATATAGAGCCTATCTGGTAACTTTCTAGTAATAACTTCCTTTACAGTATTGTTCATTGCATTTATATAGAGTGTAGCATTGGCTTGATCACCTTCTAACGTTAACTTGTTTACAATTATGAATGTCTTATGTTCTAATTCTTCAATGAACTTACGAAGGCTTCCGTTGAAATTGGTGTTGTACAAACGTCGTAGAAGTTCCTCGCAAGGTGTATGAGTTTTGAACTCACTAATCAAGGCGGATCGAAGACCAAGCCAACCTGTATCTTGTGTGAGTTGGGACGCTCGTTGTGCTGCTCCAGTTAGTAGCATCTCGATGGTTCCATACATTAAGCTATGCTGACGGAGGTCCTTTGTTGGATATAGTTGCATTATGTAATCGATAAGTCTGATGAAACCACTTAATCCATTGGTGTCGCCGTCGAATGTAGGCACCTGCCTTAGAAGAGTTAGGGCCTGATTGAGATGGGTCTCCGACAATTCCAGAGTCATGGTAGGGCCGTTTAATTGGTTCTCAAGTACTTGTTTGTTTGAGAGTTTTTTTTTTTTTTTTATATAGTTAACTCACTATTAAGTTACACACAGTTGGCACTTAATTGTGAGTGGGTTTCTGTTCTTTTGATTGTTAATTCACTTTTAACTTGCACACAGTTGGCATTTATTTGTGATTGAATTGTTCGTTCACTCGATTATTTCACTTAGTTGGATTAATTGTTTATAGTTGAACGGGTTGTTAAAATTTTTTTTTTTTTTTATATATAACACTTATGACTTTTGGGGATCGAGAGATATGTAAGTCCCGGACACAAACTAATCCTACCGGCTGCGCCAATAATATGTTTTACGTTGAGAGTTTTATAAAAAAAATATTTTATTTCACAACGGAGTAAAATTTTATCTTAAAGTTCTTAATTGCGAATACAACTGGATGTTAAAGTGATTTTCAATTGAACCGCACTAGCTAAATTTCGGGGGTCTTTTATACGGCTGACTTGGAGCTTTTCGTTGCTTAGGCTATGCAGAGCTTTTGGTTTTCAAGCTTTGGACTTTGGATCTGTTGGTGAAGTAGGTGGCTTGATCGCTCCTGATTGGTCATTGCCAAATATACTGAGTATGCAGTTCCCACGAGAAGGGTTCGATGCGTTGGAGTGCGACTCGTTTTTTATAGTGGACATCGATGGGATGATTGTTGCTGAGGTGATTTGTTTATAAGTGGTCGCTAGGGCGATTTGTTTATATTGAATTATGAAAGGGATCGTGGCTTTGGTGACGTGTTTAAGTGTGGGTGAGTGCTGATGGATATATTACTATATATATATATATATATATCAGAGAACTGCAACAAGCCACCGGTACTCAAGGTGCACCGGGTAAATGTTGGGTGATTTTGACACCCGGGTGTTTTCAACCACCGCACAAACGAGTACAATCGCTCGGCTCACACAAATATGCGAGTGTTTGTGCACACAAGCTGCAAAAATGAGTAGGTATTTTTTTTGCATATGTGTGTGTGACATATGCCGACGCTTGAGCGTCGAAAAAAAGTTAGGTGAAAAGAGATACACAAAAATTGAGTCATGCAATGTGTGTGTGTGTCCGATGTTGAGGTTTCTTTCGTGCATGCCTTCGGTTGAGTTGTTTTTTTTTTTACGTACATATGTACCTGTTTACGTACTTGTTGTTGGAAATGCGTGCACAATAGGAGAAAATAGTGAACAAAAAACAATATTTAAATCGAAAATATCTTTTTTTATATTCATTTAATATATTAAATAAACAATAAATACTTCATTTAATTAACAAACTAAATATATTAAAGCTTAACATATAAACAATATATCGCAAATAACAAAATATTCTGTTTTTTTTTTCAGTCAAGTTTAAAATAAAAATTAAATTACAAATTATTATTTTTAAAAAAAGAGTGTAAAAAGAGCAAATTGTCTACCGTTTTTGGACCTAATCTATTTCTTTTTTCTGTTATTATGTTGCCCGCTAAAGAAATACTCTTTCAGTTGCTGCACTACTTGAAGGTATTGCAAGAAGTTGCAATGCTAACTTAGATAGTAACGGATAGCAATTTTCTTTCGCTTTCCACCACTCAATGGGTTCGAAATCCTCAGTTAAAGTAACTCTTTCACCACAATAACTTTCAAATTCTTCTGAAGGCGATTTTAAATTGTTATTGGCCTGAGCTACCAGTTGGGAGAAGAAAAAAGTTGTTTTTGGCACAAACATATCTCTTTTAGGAATCGCCTCAAGTGGAGAATTTGGACTTGCTGGGTTTGATTCTAGTGTATTTTGCGAAAGTTGATTTGAATAAGGAAGATAATTATTCATTTGCTCAATGCAAAAGCTTTTAATTTCTAATAATCTTCATGCTCCATTTTTGCTGCAGGAGGATATAAAAACAAGTAAGAAAGCTCTAGTCGAGACTGCTCGACTAGGAGATACCCTGAACCCTCGGTGCTGATGTTCCAATCATTCTGCACACATACATACACATGCATCCACCCCCACGCATAGGCACGCGCTCTGCTAACTGCGCGGTGAGCAGCGACTGCGCTTGGGCTGCGCTGCAGTGTGGGCAATAGTATGAGAATTTATTTGTTGAATAATTTCATTTGTAGACGTACAATCTTAATGAAACTTTCAGAACGTAATCATTATGTGTAAATGTGTATACATTCCAAAGCACAAGTCTCTAGTACTTGATATACGTTTTTTACAAATTTGGGGCGAAGGGGGCGTGGTATCCAAAATCTGTAAATTACAAAATGTGTGTGCCCATCAAATGTATATACACAGTAAATCTGAAGTCTCTAGGTCTAATAGTGTTCAAATTAGGCTGAAAAAACAATATAAATTTATCGATTATCCTCGATAAAAAAATTATCGAATGAGTTATCGAAAAAATATGATAAACTCGTACTGCGTATGGTATACACGAGTATGCATACAAAATTTCAGCTCTCTAGCTCCTTTAACTTCTGAGATCGACGCACTCATACGGACGGACGGACGGACGGACGGACGGACGGACGGACGGACTTACGGACAGACGGACAGGGCTATATCGACTCAGCTCATCGTCCTGATCAAGAATATATATACTTTATGGGGTCTGCGGTGATTCCTTCTGCCTGTTACATACTTTTCACAAAACCATTATACCCTGATTTCCCATTTTCAATGGGTTCAGGGTATAAAAAAGCCGCTTTGTGCCAAATACTTAAATTTTCTTTCCAAATGGTGTTCAAATTTACTAAAATTCTTGTTTTAAAAACAGCTATTGGCTCACAAGGAAGCTTTATTTTCGCTATTGAGGGTAAAACATAGCACAATGAAGGAGAGCTACACGTTTGTAATACCTTAAATATTCTCTCAAAATCTTCAAGAAGTATTAATATTATTTTTAAAGTGGATATATTTACTACTATAAGTTTTTGACCCCCCTCTGTCTCACTTAATATATTATTAATTGTTGTCCAGTTATTCACTATTGAATTGACCATATTGTAATTGGAATTCCATCGAGTAGGGCATGGACTTTTTAATGTTGTGCATAATTTGTGCTGCAAACTTGCTTTTTTAAAATATTTAACTATTTTTTTGCAGGCGTGTAATATGTCTTTAAGCTCACATGCTTCGTCAAACGATTTTTCTAAATCATTTGAAAATAAATGACTACTACAATTTAATCTAATATTGTTTTCCAACGCTTTTTTTTACATTGGTGCCCCTATCTGACACGAATTTAATGTTGTTTATGTTTTCGACATTAAATTGTGTAAAAATAGATTTCAATTTTTTTAAAATATTTTCCCCTGTTGACTTTTCAAAATCCATAGATTTTAGGCCCAAAATTATTTCATTTAGTTTAAAATCTTTTAAATAATGCAGAGTGACACCTAAAAAATTTCTATTTACATATTGGTCAGTCCACATTTTAATGGATATAATAATATCCAAAATACAAATCTTTAATGATTTAAAATGTAACTAAAACCTGCTTAGACTCACCCGTGTGGTCGCGGGACTTTAGAATACAGCCACAGTGAGAGACGCTTGTCGTAAAAGGCGACTAAGATTCTCAACTGGCAAAGACAAACATTTTATAAAAGTCCTGAAGTCACTAGCAGGCATGTAAACAGGAAAATCCTGCAGGATATGTTCAAGAAGATTTGCTTATGCAATCTCTTAACAAACCGCTTCTAAGCCCAGCGTCATTTGTAATGACGAAATATGAAAAGTAGTGGCCTTGCATATAACAAATCGACATGTTTTGAGAAACATGAAGACATTATAGCAAGAATAGATGTTACCGATTTTGTACTCCAATGGAATTCTCGACTTAGGTCAGATTTTCCAAAGGCTTGCATGACAAGCCGGTGTATATATAATCAGCAACACAAGAGGCACCGTGCAAAAGATATTTGAACTAGTTTCAACAGACTCTTTTAATAATATGGGCAATAATATATTTTAGAGTAGCGCTACTCAAGCCGGTGACCCAAGTAATAATTAATAACGATCGAGAAGCGATACTGTTTACATTACATGCTAATCTACTATCTGAAATTGCAAATAAAAGTGCAACAACTGTTGCCAAAGCAATATTCAAAAATCTTGTTCTGAAGTAAGGTCCAATGAAGACGTTCATTACGGACATGGAAACAGAGTATTAAAGCCCATATGACTTGTACGAATACTTAAAGATAGACGATATGACGTCTACTGCACAAAACCACCAGACAGTTTCGAAAATAGATTAAGACATAACATTGATCTTATCAACCAATTTAAATATAATCAAAATGAATAAAACCAAAAAAATGCATAATAATAATCATTTTACTAATGTTATTTTTTTGAAAAATGAAATCAATTTTTTTTAATGCATTAAATTTTTTTATTAAAAAGACAAAGAAAATTTAAAAAAAAAAAATTTTATTTTAATGCATTGTATTTAAAAAAAAAAAAAAAAAAAAACACAAAATTTTTATATATTGTATTTTGTATATATATATAAAAAAAAAAAAAAAAAATTAATAAAATCGGTCTGATCAACCAAACATAATAAAAAAAAAGACATAACAAAATAACATTTATTTACTTTCCATTTTTATTTCACTAATTAAACTTTTAAACTTAATGATCCTAATTTCTGGCCACCTCATGTAGTTGTTCATGAATTTAAACCCAAAAATCGTAACAGATCGATGCCTATTTCAGTGAATTTACCTTCGATGCAATCTTCATCAAACGTTATACCAAAAAACTAAACTACATACAAACCTCTTCTCAACTGTCCCTGATTTATCAAAATGTACGTGGCTTAAACTCAAAACTTAAAAGTCTTTTTTTGCATAGTTTCAGTGTACATTATGATATTATCGTTTTCACTGAAACATGGCTAAGTAATAATATTCATAATAGTGAAATTCTTTCAAGTAATTTCACTATTTATAGACTTGACCGTTCGTCGCGCAGAGGTGGTGGGGTGTTAATTGCGGTTAAATCCATTATCCACTCTGAATTGTTTACCTTTTGATGATGTGGAGATTATAGCGGTTAAATTAACTCTCCCATCGTGCTCATTATACATAACATGTTCTTATATCCCTCCCTCTTCTGATGTACAAGTTTATGATCACCACATAAATTGTATTAAAGAAGTTAACGAACATGTAAAGGATAGAGATTGTCTTCTTGTGTTGGGTGATTTTAATATTCCGAACAATTCTTGGTCATCAACTTGTAATGCTAATTACTTAATTCCGACAATTGATCACTATCTTTTTGATGAATTGTTTAACCTGTCTTTGTTTCAGATGAACTCTATTTCAAACCATCTTAATCGTACTCTTGATCTTGTGTTTGTTAATCATGATTCGCTCATTAATGTCGTGAGATCAACTCCTTTCTCTTTACCTGAGGATACACATCACCCCACTTTAGAGGTTTTATTAACTGTTGATAATCCTTCCTCTACTACTCCAATGCCTTCTAAACTCAGTCGCTGTTATCGTAAATGCAATTTCGTTTTGCTTAACGAATTAATTAATTCGACAGACTGGTCTATTTTAAATGAGTCGGTTGATATTAATTTGGCAGCATCGTTTTTTTATTCTACCTTAAACTCCATTCTGGATGTTTGTGTCCCTCTCCGCCGTATTTCGCCTGTTTCAAATAAGCCCCTTGGTTTACCAAGACTCTTTCGAGCTTGAGAAACATTAAAACTAAATGTTTTAAAAATTATAAAAAGTCTGGTTCAAGTGTTGACTGGTCAAAATATTCCATTGCCAAGTCAAACTTCAATCTTTTAAATTCTAGCTGTTATGAGAATTATCTTACACGTTGCAAACGTCAGTTTGCTCGAGATCCTAAACAATTTAATTCGAAGCGTAAATCTTCTGGTTTGCCATCCTCATTTGTCCTTGGTGGTGTAAAAACTTGCAATGACCAGGAATCCTCTGATCTATTTGCAGATTTTTTTCAATCCACTTATTCTTATCTCTACAGCAACTCATATCCATATTCACTTCCTGAATTTGGGTCTATAAATGCTCCTAAAGTTACTGCAGCCTTTCTGGCTGCAGCCATTAGGACATTGAAATCATCTTTCTCTCCTGGTGCAGATAATATTCCTAGTTGTGTGATTAAAGAGTGCAGTGTTTCTCTTCAGTCACATCTATTAAAATTGTTTAACTTGTCCTTGGATACTTCTGTGTTCCCGTCAATTTGGAAAGATTCTTTTATCATTCCCTTATATAAAAAAGGTGGAAGATCTGATATTTCCAATTATAGAGGCATTGCCAAATTATCTGCTATTCCGAAGTTATTTGAGAAAATAATAACGTCGGCCTTGCAGCATTTTTGCAAATCGATTATTCAACCATCTCAACATGGTTTTGTTCAAAATCGATCAACATCCTCTAATTTACTACAGTTTACTTCGCTCATTAATGACAGCTTTGCTAAAAAAATGCAAACTGATGTTATTTATACTGACTTCAGTAAAGCATTTGACTCTGTACATCATCACATACTTATTCTTAAGCTTGAACGCTTAGGATTTTCACCTAGACTTGTGTCTTGGATTTCTTCCTACTTAATGGGTAGAACCCAAAGAGTCTTGCTGAGAACAGCTATGTCTAAAGAGATCTTTGTATCGTCTGGTGTACCTCAGGATAGCCATTTGGGTCCATTGCTCTTTTCCCTTTTCATAAATGACCTTCCTAGCTGTATCTCACATTCTACCATATTTATGATGCTGATGATGTCAAACTTTGCCTTCCCTACTCCAATGCAAATGGTCATCATCACCTTCAAGATGACCTAAATGCATTTCAACTTTGGTGTGTGGCAAACCTGCTGGATCTTGGTGTGCTCTTTGACTGTAAACTTAACTTCAATCTCCATATTTCTACCATCGTTAATGAAGCCAAATGTGTGCTTGGCTTTATTAAACGGTGGTCTAAGGAATTTAAAGACCCTTTTACCACCAAGCGATTATTTACTTCGCTTGTGCGTCCTATCTTAGAGTACTGCTCTGTTGTATGGTCTCCTCAGCATAAACTGTATCAGGATCGTATTGAATCGGTCCAAAAACAGTTTCTTCTCTTTGCCTTAAGAGACCTTAGATGGGACAGTAATGTACGATTACCGTCATATCATAGTAGGCTCCAGCTAATTGACCTTCCATCACTAACCAATCGCAGGACAATTCTAGGAATTGTTTTTTTGCATAAATTGATTAGTGGTGACATTGATTCAGCCTCTCTGTTGGGTCGTCTAAGTTTTTTGGTTCCGTCCCGAACAACTAGACACTATCGGCCTCTCCACTTACCAGTCTGCGCTAGGGATTATTCTTTGCACAGCGCGTTTTATGTCCTTTGTGCGAATTTTAACAAATACTATCACGTTTTTCCCTTAGAACTCTCTCTTCCTAAACTTAATCTACTCTATCGGCTTATCTTAGGGAATTCACGCACAATGCCCAGGCATAAGCATTGGTATACATTTTTCTATTCTATACTCTTTTTCGACTATTCCTTTACACTTTTTTTTTTGATTTCTCATTATCTGTATTTTCTCTTTCGCAACTCTTTTAATCCTTTTTCTGTACTAAATATTTCTTAATTTTTTTTTTTTTCTGTTCTCTTTTTTTTCTCCTTTTTTTGTAATTATTATAATTTTTTTTATTTTCTTTTTTTGTTTTTTATTTATTATTATTATTATTGTTTATTTATTTGTTTTTTTTTTCTTTTATTATACCCTGAACCCATTGAAAATGGGAAATCAGGGTATAATGGTTTTGTTAAAAGTATGTAACAGGGAGAAGGAGGCGTGGCAGACCCCACAAAGTATATATATTCTTGATCAGGGCGACGAGAGAAGTTGATTTAGCCCTGTCCGTCTGTCTGTCCGTCCGTCCGTCCGTCCGTCCGTCCGTCCGTCCGTCCGTCCGTCCGTCCGTATGTATGAACGCGTCGATTTCCGAAGATATACGAGCTAGAGACTTGAACTTTTTTTTAAAATGACCGTATATACAGCGCGCATATCAAGTTTATCACAAAAGATCGATAACTCATCCCGTTATTTTTTTATCGATCAAAAACCTTATCGAAATGCAGTTATAGAATTATATCTCCTACATCTTTAGAGCTAGAGTATCCAAATTTGAAATGTAGATTGATATGTACGTTATAGAATTTCGATTTTTGTTCAATTTCACCCCCCACCCTTATATCCACCCCCTCACCCATAAGTTTGTAAAAGGCGTATTTCAAATACTAGAGACTTGAGCTTTGGCAATTATACGCATAGTAATGATAAAACCACAATCTGAAAGTTTCATGGAGAACGTACGTCCAGAAAAAAAGTTATTAAACAATTAAGTTCCCATAGTAAGCCCACACTGCAGCCCATGCGTGCTTATGCGTGCTCGCCTAGGTGTGTCTATGTATGTGTGTTTGCGTGTGTATGTGTGTGTTTGTGTAAGCAGGGAGACGCTAAAAATGATTGAAATGGCTGTTGCTTGAATGGTTCAGGGGATCTCGTAGTCGAGCACTCTCGACTAGAGTTTTCTTACTTGTTTTTAATTTCATATAGTTAATATATATGCCTTTAATATGTTGTTTAAGTTTTCTTACTAACACCTTTTTTTTCATAGCTTCACTAGTAGCACTGACCATATTTGGCTGTGACCATATTTGCTCGGCTCTATCGTTGGTGCCCTCCGAGTGAAAGTGTTCACTACTATTACCCGTCCCGATCGGCACCTCGGCTAACGGTCACCGATGATTGTCGTGCTTGCGATACGAACCCATTGCTGAATCCGTAGGAGCGAAAGAGACCGGCTCTAACCGGACTTTGACCCCCTTTCCAGTGCGAGGGTCGCTCCTACACTATTCGCGTCGCTGTGTGGAGCAACATGTATATGCACGTATATGCATATAAACCTATATGCACGTATATGCATATACGTTTATATCATAGCTCGCAAATAACTGTCGACCGTTTCTCGTTGTCTTCAAATATGTGTCTTTTTCTGACTCTTTACGAAAAGACTCAGCGAGCAACCGTTTTTTCGGTTCTTAAATGAGCTCGCTCGCGCTCGGAGCGAAACCGTTTTTTATACCCTGAACCCATTGAAAATGGGAAATCAGGGTATAATGGTTTTGTTAAAAGTATGTAACAGGGAGAAGGAGGCGTGGCAGACCCCACAAAGTATATATATTCTTGATCAGGGCGACAAACTGAATCGATTTAGCCATGTCCGTCTGTCCGTCTGTCCGTCTGTCCGTCTGTCCGTATGTATGAACGCGTCGATTTCTGAAGATATAGAAGCTAGAGACTTCAACTTTTTTTAAAATGCTCGTATATAGCGCGCGCATATCGAGTTTATCACTAAAAATCGATAACTCATCCCGTTATTTTTTTATCGATCAAAAACCTTATCGAAAACCAGTTATAAAATTATATCTCCTACACCTTTAGAGCTAAAGTCTCCAAATTTTAAATGTAGACTCGACTGCACGTGATAGAATTTCGGTTTTTGTTATAATTCACCCCCCACCCCTATATCCACCCCCTTACCCTCATCTCTGTAAAAGGCGTATTTCAAATACTAGAGACTTGAGCTTTGGCAAATATACGCATAGTAATGATAAAACAACATTCTGAAAGTTTCATGAAGAACGTACGTCCAGAAAAAAAGTTATTGAACAATTGAGTTCCCATAGTAAGCCCACACTGCAGCCCATGCCTGTTAATGCGTGCGTGCCTATGGGTGTCTATGTATATGTTTGCGTGTGTGTGTGTGTTTGTTTAAGCTGAATGACACTAAAAATTATTGAAATGGCTGTTGCTCGGAGGGTTCAGGGTATCTCGTAGTCGAGCAGTCTCGACTAGAGCTTTCTTACTTGTTTCTATTTCGTTTTGTTCTGGTTGTTCCAAGACCGTTTCGTCGTGTTCAATGAAGCAAACGGTCTTTTGCGTATGTATTGGTATACATTCACACGCATAGGCAAGAAAACCACTAAGCGTCTGTTTTGCAGACGAAATTTGTTAATTGCGATCGTGAATTGAGTGTGTGAAGTTGTGAAATATTTGTTGTGCAAAATGGGAAGAGACATGAATAAAAAAGTGCACCAATTCTTTAAATTTAATTTGGGAGACAATAAGTCTGAAAATCTGAACGCCTTACTTATTATTAAGCTTAACACATAGTATATAAGAAATATTAAAAAAATATATGTATATATGAGTGACATGAAAAAAAAATGTTTGAAAATAAATTGAAATTGTTTTGTTAAAAAAATTATATTATTTCTTTTTCACAACTACGCAAATAAATGTAAAGACCGTTTGCGTTGAGTTTTTCGGTCAAACGGTCTTTTGCTGAGTCTCATTGTGCGAGCGCTTTTCGTTTCGCTCTTTACGCACTGCTCATTAAAAGACCGAAATACAAAGAGCTCAATGAAAACAGCTCAACAGAAAACATAAATGAAGACAGCAAGAGTCTCTTGCTCAGAGCGAGAGCGAGAGAGAACGAACTTTTTCGGTTGTGCTCGCAACGAGAGCGCAAGAAAAAAAACGGTCGACAGTTATTTGCGAGCTATGGTTTATATACATCAATACGTGCATACCTATATTGCTCCTCACACTCCCCTCTTCCTTCGGGAAAACACGAGACCATCGTGTTTGAACTTGGCGCCCGCCTCCGCTGCGTTGATCCGTTTTGCGTCGCTCCATCCCTCGATGCTCCATTTTGCGCTGATCGTTGCTGTTAACGCTCTGTTAATGTTAACAGCTGTATTTTTCCCTTACCGCTGGCAATACTGCACTCTGCCGGTAAATGAATGGGGTTAATATTTAATGTCTTATGGCTGAATTCCAGGCATGTTACGGTATCGCCCTGATACCGTTTTTCATGTTCGTTCGTGCTCTATACACAGCCCTGCAGCAGCCAACCCTCTATTTGCAAGCGCTTTCACTGCGTTGCATTGCTGTTGGCTGTTTTAGGTGTCGCTGTGTGTTTTGTTGTTGGCTGTTTTGACTGTCGCTCACACTGGCATCTTCGGGCGTTAGCGATCGCTAAGCTAAGCCGACGTAGGCCCTTGACCCATTACTACGCTTGCTTGCTCTCGCTTCGCTGTGTGTGTGTGTGTGCGGCAATTCTTGCCTGGAACGTATGCGGTTTGTTGTTGGTTTTCCGCTTTCGTTAGAAAAATGCATAATTTCGGCTGCGCGCGTTGTTGTTGCGTATGTACCGTACATGGGTGCTGCTAGCGTATGCACTGCTTGTTGTTGTTTTAGTGGATTGCGCATGCACTGGCAGCTAAGTTTTAGGTGCAGTGCTGTACACTGCTTGCTGTCGTGCGCGCGCAGTTCAAACAAATTGTTGTATTCACTCCCTTTTTTCGGAAAAAAAAACGAAAAAGCTCTATTGCTCACCCGTGTCTTCTCTCCACGACTTGAGATCCGCCACATGCGCCGTCCTGGTCCGCTTCTCCGCCTCCGACCTGATCCGGCAGATGACTGGCGACACGAAGCTGGCCACTATACATGGGCCTCCATAGCGTGGTGCCAGTTTTGCTGCAAATCCCTCTGCGGCATTAGACAAGTGGCGTTCCTTTGCCCACACCTTGTCGCCTACGGCCGGCTTCCACTGCCGCCTCCGTAGGTTGTAATGCCGCGCCTGATCCTGGTCAGCTCTCTCCAGGTTTCGGCGCACTTTCGTCAGCATCTGTCCATCTGCCTGCGGCTGACTGGTCTTGCAGTGCTGACACAGCTCGCACCGCTGCACGTACTCCCGCGCATCCCGATACATACCGGGCCAGTAGTATCGTGCGGCCACCCGAGCAATTGTTTTTCGGCTCCCAAGGTGGCTCTCTTCCAGCACTTGCTTGCGCCGCTCTGTTGGCACACACAGCTTCCATGTGGCCACACCTCTTGTGGCCGGCTTGATGCTGGCTGTGCCGGTATAAGTTTCCAGACTTTTCGCTATAATCTGGCCACTTCTGAGGTGTTTTGCGCAGGCTCTGGCGCAGCTTGGTGAGCCAACGACATACTGTCCCAGTTGGCGTCTCCTTACTAGCGACCAGGCGGCTCACCTCTTTTCCCAGAGGCTGCCGTGAGAGCGCATATGCTACCACGTTCCGTCTGTTCTTCCTGCGTCGAAGATATCGCTGCTTTTTGGTCTTGTTGGTGCCCTTCACTTCCTTATCCACATAAAGCGGTTCTCGACGATCCGAAGTCGCCTCCAATGGCGTCTTGGGACCCGCTTCCATGCTGACAGCAACCATGGATAACTTCGTCTCCAGTTGGCGACTTGGTTTGGGATTTCTTGGCCCAATTTTCAGCGCCAAGCCGCCACACTCCAGTGTGGTGTGGTGCCCATGCTGGCCAAGAAATCCCAGCCCAGCACCAGATCGTCGATCACTCCTGGCAGAATCAGCAACGGCATCTGTATTTGCTGATTCCCCAGGCTGATCGTCGTCTCCAGCTGACTGCAACTGCCGTCCGCCAGGCGTATGCGCCGCCGTGTGGCACGCACCACGCCCACTCCTCCGAGCCTCTCAGCGAGCCTTTCACTGATGAAGCTGCTCGCGGCTCCCGTATCGATCGTGGCTTTCTGCCGTGAGGCTCCAATGGCCACGATCGCCGTCAGCCGGCTGCCTTCGTCCTGAAGACTGCCCATTAATACCGGGGGCTCCTGGCTGCTGCTCCCGCTCGCCCCTGGATGGCGGGTGCCAGCAGAAGTCAAGCGCCTTGTTACGGCACGCAAAAGCGCGATGCCCCTCCTGGCCGCACATCCGGCATGCCCAGGCTGGATTTGGGATGTGTGTCCTTGCTCCGGCTGCGCCTGTCCTCGGCGCAGGAGAGGGCTTCACCTCCTCATCCATGCGACGACACCCCACGTCGCCTCCAGCGTCGTCCATGGCCATCAACCGCGTCCGGCCAGGCCGTGGCTGTTGCCGCAATCTCTCGCGGTCCCTCTCCAGCTCCTCGAACTCATCTGCCAGGTGCATCAATTCCACTAGATTGTGGAATTGATACGGCCGGGCGTACGCACGGAGGTCGGGCAAGCTGTTGTTGTAGATAAGCTTCATCTCGCGGTCTGCTCCATAGCGCAGAGGCCGCATGAGAGTCTGCATCTCCACCCTGTAGACTTTGAAGCACCCATCTACCATCTGCCTCCGGCGTTTGACGTCATCCTGCAGCTTCTCCAGATAGCCTCTGGGCAGGAAAAACTCCTGGAAGCTGCGCACGAATGTCGCCCACGCCGTCCAGTGCCGATTGTTGGCCACGTACCATTTCAAGGCCATGCCCTTCAGCAGCTCTGGCATCGCCCTCAGGATCATATCCAGATCCAGGCGCTCGTGGAGGGCACACACAGCCGCGCCACATGTGCAAGATCCGACTCCAGCTCGTCGTCCCCGACGGCGGTCATTGCCTCGTCTCTGAGCGAAGCACGGCGTCCATGCAGTCGCCCCAATTCGCCAATCCTCAGCGAGTAAGGAATGCTTCCTTCATTCCTCTCAACCCACTCGCCGAACTGTCTCCGCATGACGTCCAGTGTGCCTGACAAGCTCACTCCAAACTCCTCGCCGTAACGCAGCACTTCATCCTTTTTAAGATTATACACCCACGCTCGCACCATGTTCACAAATATCTACTAATTAAACTCTTATCGCAGGGCCCCAGTTGTAACGAACCTTCGGTTTATCCCGAGTCTAAGCTGGGCTAGTTTCAGCTGACTGTGGATCATTTTTTAGAGGAGCAAGGGGAGACCTCCCATTCATCTATAGAATAGATAAAAAAAACAAGTAAGAAAACTCTAGTCGAGAGTGCTCGACTACGAGATCCCCTGAACCCTTCAAGCAACAGCCATTTCAATCATTTTTAGCGTCTCTCTGCTTACACAAACATACACATACACACGCAAACACACATACATAGACACCCATAGGCGCGCACGCATGGGCTGCAGTGTGGGCTTACTATGGGAACTTAATTGTTTAATAACTTTTTTTCTCTGGACGTACGTTCTCCATGAAACTTTCAGATTGTGGTTTTATCATTACTATGCGTATAATTGCCAAAGCTCAAGTCTCTAGTATTTGAAATACGCCTTTTACAAACTTATGGGTGAGGGGGTGGATATAAGGGTAGGGGGTGAAATTGAACAAAAATCGAAATTCCTTAACGTACATATCAATCTACATTTAAAATTTGGATACTTTAGCTCTAAAGGTGTAGGAGATATAATTTTATAACTGCATTTCGATAAGGTTTTTGATCGATAAAAAAATAACGGGATGAGTTATCGATTTTTAGTGATAAACTCGATATCCGCGCCGTATATACGGTCATTTAAAAAAAAAGTTCAAGTCTCTAGCTCTTATATCTTCTGAAATCGACGCGTTCATACATACGGACGGACGGACGGACGGACGGACGGACAGACAGACGGACAGGGCTAAATCGACTCAGTTCGTCGCCCTGATCAAGAATATATATACTTTGTGGGGTCTGCCACGCCTCCTTCTCCCTGTTACATACTTTTAACAATGAATAAAAAATTTTGTTTCTTTCTTTTACTTTGCTGTTATCCAATATATTATTTTTATGTGAATCTATTTGTGTTTATATATATGCAGCAAATATAAACATAAATATAAAGGAGAAATCAAAACAAATAAAATACTCTGAGAAAAAAAAAGATGATTAAGGCGGTTTGTTGTTGTGATTCACTTGCTCAACACATTTTTATTCTTTGTTTCTGCTTCATCTCTGTAATTTTTACTTGATTCCCTGTTGCCAATATGACTTTCTGCAAAAAATCTTGTTCGTTCAGGCAGACAGTGGACTCTGCACAAGTGCAATTTGTTAATTGCTGGTTGTGTGATAATTTAATGCACACTAAATGTCTCACTGGTCGTGATTATGACAAGATTATGTCCACAGCAAAACTTGGTAGCGGGGGCGTTCGCTGGTCTTGTCCGATGTGTTTAGAAAAACAAATCAATTTTTCTAAAATGTATAGTGCTGTAAAGGCTCAATTCCTAAAACTGAAGAAGATTGCTAAGCAGTTAGCCAGTGATATGGCTGCTGCTGAAGAAATTCTAACTCAGTATAATTTCGAGTGTCACCCTTCTCAATCTGAGGCTCCTTCGTTGTTGGTACCTCCTTCTGTGCTTACATCGTCACCTAATTCGCTTGCTCCACCCTCACCTTGTGCTTCTGTTTTGTCTTCGGCCCCTAATTCACTGGACCCTTCATTACCTGGTCCCGACTCTATTGTTCCCCAAGTTGATGCTACTATTGAAACTCTAATTCCTGTTCAACAATTGGATACTTCTCCTACTGTTGTTCAAACAAAGAGTGACAATAAGTCAGCCTCTCCTAGCATTACCTTATCTGTTGTCTCTCCTCGAAAGCAAGTTTTATTATCTAGGCTTTCATCTGACACTACCATTGAGGCAGTATCGGCTTTTATCAAAAATAAGATTTCGGCAAATGTTTTTATATCGAAGTTTAGTTACGCGACACCGCGTGAAATTGCTTCATTCAAAATCAATGTGCCTGTAGAACACTTTAATACCCTGTAGTATGTTGTATGTCATATAAGCATATGCTCACAGTATTTATTTATTTATTTATTTATTTCCTTAAGGATAATTGACAAACATAGACTCAACTAAAAATTAAAAAAGCCTAACAAAGTACAGAGAATATCACTAGTAGCACCGACCCGATGTTTTATTTGCCAGTCCGGCCAGCTATGCCCACTTTTCACAGCCAAATATGGTCAGTGCTACTAGTGAAGCTATGAAAAAAAAGGTGTTAGTAAGAAAACTTAAACAACATATTAAAGGCATATATATTAACTATATGAAATTAAAAATAAAAGAAAAAAAAAACAAATAAATAAACAATAATAATATTAATAAATAAAAAACAAAAAAAGAAAAAAAAATTATAATAATTACAAAAAAAGAGAAAAAAAGAGAACAGAAAAAAAAAATTAAGAAAGATTTAGTACAGAAAAAGGATTAAAAGAGTTGCGAAAGAGAAAATACAGATAATGATAAATCAAAAAAGAAAAGTGTAAAGGAATAGTCGAAAAAGAGTATAGAATAGAATTGAGAATTCACAACACAACATTGGCAACGAAAAATGTATACCAATGCTTATGCCTGGGCATTGTGCGTGAATTCCCTAAGATAAGCCGATAGAGTAGATTTAAGTTTAGGAAGAGAGAGTTCTAAGGGAAAAACGTGATAGTATTTGTTAAAATTCGCACAAAGGACATAAAACGCGCTGTGCAAAGAATAATCCCTAGCGCAGACTGGTAAGTGGAGAGGCCGATAGTGTCTAGTTGTTCGGGACGGAACCAAAAAACTTAGACGACCCAACAGAGAGGCTGAATCAATGTCACCACTAATCAATTTATGCAAAAAAACAATTCCTAGAATTGTCCTGCGATTGGTTAGTGATGGAAGGTCAATTAGCTGGAGCCTACTATGATATGACGGTAATCGTACATTACTGTCCCATCTAAGGTCTCTTAAGGCAAAGAGAAGAAACTGTTTTTGGACCGATTCAATACGATCCTGATACAGTTTATGCTGAGGAGACCATACAACAGAGCAGTACTCTAAGATAGGACGCACAAGCGAAGTAATTAGTCGCTTGGTGGTAAAAGGGTCTTTAAATTCCTTAGACCACCGTTTAATAAAGCCAAGCACACATTTGGCTTCATTAACGATGGTAGAAATATGGAGATTGAAGTTAAGTTTACAGTCAAAGAGCACACCAAGATCTTTGACTGTATAGATGCGTCTTAGGGAAATGCTGATAATTTTATAATCAGCAATTAGAGGAACAGTACGACTGAAGGTCATTGTCATACACTTTGAACAATTTAAGTGCAGCTGGTTTGCCACACACCAAAGTTGAAATGCATTTAGGTCATCTTGAAGGTGATGATGACCATTTGCATTGGAGTAGGGAAGGCAAAGTTTGACATCATCAGCATACATAAATATGGTATGGTATGGTATGGTAAATATGGAATGTGAGATACAGCTAGGAAGGTCATTTATGAAAAGGGAAAAGAGCAATGGACCCAAATGGCTATCCTGAGGTATACCAGACGATACAAAGATCTCTTTAGACATAGCTGTTCTCAGCAACACTCTTTGGGTTCTACACATTAAGTAGGAAGAAATCCAAGACACAAGTCTAGGTGAAAATCCTAAGCGTTCAAGCTTAAGAATAAGTATGTGATGATGTACAGAGTCAAATGCTTTACTGAAGTCAGTATAAATAACATCAGTTTGCATTTTTTTAGCAAAGCTGTCATTAATGAGCGAAGTAAACTGTAGTAAATTAGAGGATGTTGATCGATTTTGAACAAAACCATGTTGAGATGGTTGAATAATCGATTTGCAAAAATGCTGCAAGGCCGACGTTATTATTTTCTCAAATAACTTCGGAATAGCAGATAATTTGGCAATGCCTCTATAATTGGAAATATCAGATCTTCCACCTTTTTTATATAAGGGAATGATAAAAGAATCTTTCCAAATTGACGGGAACACAGAAGTATCCAAGAACAAGTTTGTAAGGTTACATTATTTTCCAGCCGGGGTCAAAGTCTTAGTCTGCCCAGGGCCACAACTTACAAGACATTTGTAAATTAATACGGGACTGTACGTAGTTAGAGAAATGGGAGAGGGTGGGGGAGTTATTATATGTTAAGCGACCACGCGGCCTGAACTCGCCGACCACGCCCACACGTTTGCACGTGGGAAGGCTGCAGCGATCGAGTGGCGCGATCAAGCGCACTCTAGATTGCTGGGGTCGGGGTTGCAAAGGCGTATTACGGGGTATTAGTGGGGCTACTTCGATTGGTAGATCGCGGATCGAGGAACGCCCAGCGTTGTCGCCGGCGTTCACTCCAGACCACGCGGTTTTGCATGCCAGAGTTTTGACCTTCTGGCGAACGGGACGTAACCTCGTTCTAACTACCTGTTAGTATTGTTATAATTATTAGTATCTTATTATTCGCAAATCAACTACAAATGAGTACACAAGCGTCTCTTCATGCATTTCTTACTTTATTTAACATACTGCCTCATACATTACTGTTGCTAATCTATATTTTTCTTTAACCGTCTTATCCGTCTGCTCATATCGAGAGCTCAAAATTAACTCTTACGTCCGCTCGTCCCGAGAGCCCAAATTTAACTTTTTTCCGCTCATTCCGAGAGCCCGAAACTAACTAACCCATGCACGCAGCTTTTAATCCCTTTCTTGCTGCTATGCAGATCTCACCACGCGACCAGCAATGCAATTCACCACCGCGAGCTTTCGAGCTGCACGGCTGCATTGCTGATCGCGCTCCCGCCCACTAATTCGAATTCTTGCTTACATCCTAAAACTAATTACTACAACACTTACGCCTACTTATTGCCTACTCAGCGCTATCTTACAAACTAATACTTATTCTACTTACTGCCTAACTTACTCTCTATCAAATGACTTCAAAATATACCTACTACAAAATATAAGCTTAACAACTACCAAAATCAAAATCTATAGCAACAACAATTCAATTCAGTTTGATTACTTAATCACTACAAACATGTAAGGTGGGCAAAAAGGGCCACCTTACACCTCCCCCTTACTTCGACAACGAAACTACCACGTCCCCCTGCCGCGATCCGGAAGCGGGTCCTCCTGTGTCGTCGTCTGCGCGGTTCTCGTCCACCGCTTCCTTGGCCTCAGTTAGTGGAAATGATTTCCAATGCTCGCTGGAGACGTTCTGGCGGTTGTCGGGAGATCGCGTCGGCCACCAAAAGCGACTTTCCTCTCCGGTAAAGATGCCGGTATCGCTGTTGCTCCAGCGATTCCAAGCTCGGCACGAATCGCCGAAACCAGGGCGACATCTTCATGCGATGCCGCAGCTCCTCGCAGTAACTCCATCCCTTCCGTGAGGTGAACTCTGTTTAGCCTGCGAAAGGCCTTCCTCGGATTCGCCGTACATTGCCGTTGTGTAGCACCAATCATCGCGATGCCACCCGATATCCTCTGGAACGTCGCGCCTGCAGAAAGTTGTCCGCGCGGCATGATTCGCCGCTGGAACTGCTTTCCTCTTGGCGTTGTAAAGGTGACGCCCTCTCGATTATACGCTGCCACGGGGATTTGCCAGTGTTTGCTTTCTAGATCCATGGTAGACGTAAATCGGGTTTGTCGTATCCTCTCTAGAGCGTGAAGGATCCTCGGAACAAGATGTGCGTCCGGGATCGAGTGGGCATTAGGCTGCCTACGATCTACGCACACGCGCCATTCCCCAATCTTCTCCTCAATTAGGACTGTGTGTGCGCTGTGTGGGCTCATCGACGGCTCGATAGCCCCAACTCGAAGCGGCTCATCCACCTGCTCATCGGTCACCTTCTGTGCTTCCAGAAACTCGTTCAGATCATCCTCCAACTCGTCCGGCCACTCTTTACTGCCGGGCGTAGATCCTACTTCTCCTCTATGTCCATTTTCTGGCGTTTTTCTCATCGGCGGGCCACTTCCGGGCCCATCTTGCTTCTCCAGTTCTACTGATCTTAGCTCTGGCGGCCGCTCCTCGGGTCCGCCCCTCATATCCTCGCTCTGCTTCGCAGCTCTCGCGGGAGGCCCAGCTCCCTTTTCCTGATCCAGTGCCTTGCCTCTTTTCTTTTCCTTCCTCCTTGTCGCCGGAAGATCCTCTCCTCTTTTTTTTTTTTTTCCATTTTCTCCTTTTCCCACACTGCCTTGGCTCGACGCACCCTGAACGCCAACTATCGACACCATGATCGCCGACTTTGGGTCCTCCTTTGACATCGAGGCCTCGCGCAGCTCCTCTGCGCCCGACTTCTTCGCATCTCCTTTAGCGAGCTGGTCTTGCCCACTACAGTCGCTGCTGCCTTTCTCTATTCCTTGTTTGCTCGACGGCGACGATCCTTTTATCACGTCGTCCTCCATCCTCATCTCCAGCTCCACGTTACCGCAACGCACCGTAATGCCTTCTTCGTCTTCAGTATCTAATTGGCGCCGCTCCACTCTTTTGAAGGGCGCCCCTGGCCGTTTCCCGCGCTGCCCTGTTCGCAACACTCCCTCGTAGTCCGGCCTCGCTGACCGCAGTGTCGACAAAACAACGCCTGTGCGTTATGACACTCTCGCGCGAAGTGTCCGGGTTGTGCACATCGATAACAAACTCGGCTTGGCCTAGGTCCAGCATCCTGGGCCATCATCCGGCTAGTTGCCTCCGCCGACTGTGTCGCCACCGGCGTCTCTGTCCGCCCCTCGGCTTGTCCTCCAGATCGGGGAACAGATGTCTTTGCGCGGAAGGGATTATTCTGCCGCACCTCCACTGGCTTGGGCCAGATGGTCTCCACCGTAGCCTTCCTTCCTTGTTCTCTCTGTTGGCTCCTCACGTTCTCGAACTCCGCAGCCATCTGGGTCAGCTGCTTTAGAGATGAGAAATCGTGCCTCCGTACGTACAGTCTGTATTCCGGGGATGCGTTCTCGTAGGCCCTATTCAATTCTTGGGCCGGGCTGTATCTAGCCTGACGCATCAATAAACGCAGCTCAATCAAGTAGTCCTTGAAGGGTTCGTCTTCCCGCTGCCGGCGTGCCCGGATCTGGTCCTCCAAACGCTCGAGGTATTGGGGGAGGTAAGAAGAAGTCCAAGAACTCCTTCTTAAATTCCAACCAGGGCACATCTCTTAGCCCGCTGGTCAGAAACCATTTGGCCGCCTTGTCTGCCAACACCTCGCTCAGCGCCCTCGGCATCCTGTCCAGCTCAATCCCATAAGTTATAGCTCGCTCCTCCAAGATTTCGATGAAGCCGAGGGGATCCGACCGACCGTCGTACTTCATTCCCCACTTCCTGACTTGCTCGGCGATATTCCAAGGCGGGTGCCTCTCTGGTGGCGGTGAGAGCGCTGGAGTCCGACGCTCAATCCTCATTTCGCCTCCACTGCAAGATTCTCTTGACCTATCGTCCCTCCGGCTCCCAGCTACGCTACTCGCCGTTGGCACGCTAAGCCTCAGCGGCGCCGTCGAAATAGCACCACTTTCCTGGATCTTCCGCAAATCGGGCTCCGATTTCTGATACGCGCGGCTGCCCATGCTCGACATCGCGCCTCCCGAAGAGAATCGTGCCTCCCATTCGGTCAGTCGCCCTTTGACTTCCGCCGAATAGCCACCGCCCTGGATGTAGGACGACAATCTCTTTCTTAAATCCTCCACGCGGCCCTCGTCGTCAAGGCCGAGGTCTCGTGCAACCGCTATCAATTCTTCTTTGCAGCGCTGGTAAACCCAGCCGACGTTCAGTCCCGAACTGTGGGATGCCACTCCTTCCATCCTTGATGCCTGGATGCTCTGCGTCCTTGGTTACTTATACTAATGATCTCTAGTCGTTTAACTTTTCTTCTCTTTTTTTTTTTTTATTTATCTATTTTTTTTTTTCACCTTCTTTTTCTTTTTTTTTTTTTTTTACTCTCTCGTTATTATTATATATTTATTATTATTTTTTTTTCCCAAATTTTCTTATCTTATACAATTTTGTTTGCTTTTATCGTCTTAATCTATCTTATTCTACTTCTTTATTCTCTACTTTGCCTTTATACACTTATTCTAATTTTTCTTTACTTTTCTTTATTCGTCTTAATCTACTTTGTTCTTTTTTTGTCTTATTCTTCTTAATATACTTTCTTTTATTTTGTTTCCTGTATTCTTTTCAATTTGCTTTATTTCTCTCTTTTTTTGTTCTTCTTGGCCTACTTTATTTTATTTCGCTTTCTGTATCCTTCTTAATCTATCTTATTTTATTTCGCTTTCTTTATGCTTCTTAATCCTTCTCAATATATCTTATTTTACTTCGCTTTCCTGTATTTCGCTTTATTTCATCTCCCTTTGGTTTAACTTACTTTACCGTATCTCCCTTACCTTCATTTGCATCTCTCTTCGTTACCTTTAGTTATTTTCCCCCTTGCTACTTTCATTCGTCTTCAATTTCGTATCTGCTTCATCTTATTTTACCTTTTCCGCGCTAATTTTACCTAGCTTTTCTTCACCTCTAATTCAACTGACTTTTCATCCTTTCATTTCACAACTTTTATTTGACCCCACTGGGTTTTGTTCCTCTTCGTTTCACTTCTCACCGACCCTATTGTCATGCACTCTAACCTTATTTCATTTATTTATTTCATTTAATTATTTGTTATTTGTTTATTTACTTGTTTGTTATTAATTATTATTAATGTATATTTATTTATTTGTTTATTTATTTATTTATTTTATTTTATTTTATTTTATTATTATTATTTTATTTTAATTTTTTATTTGTTTATAATTTTTATTTATTTATAACTTTTATTTATTTATAATTGTTATTTGTTTATAATCTTTATTTGTTTATAACTTTTATTTATTTATAATTTTTATTTGTTTATAATCTTTATTTGTTTATAATCTTTATTTATTTATAATTTTTATTTATTTATAACTTTTATTTATTTATAATTTTTATTTGTTCATAATCTTTATTTGTTTATAATTTTTATTTATTTATAATTTTTATTTATTTATAACTTTTATTTATTTATAACTTTTATTAATTTATAATTTTTATCTATTTATTATTTTTTTTTTTATTATTTATAGCTTTTATTTGTTTGTTATTTATTCACTAATTATTTATTAATTATTTATTGTTTATTAACTGTTTATTTTCATTCGGTTTTATGCCGACTTCCGACCACTGTGCATTCTATCGTAATGCAAATTCACCTAGTGTCATATGCGCACAATCACTTATATTCACCCCCGCATATGCGATCATATATACCAAAAATTCACCTAGTGTCATATGCGCATAATCTCACGCATGCGCTTGACAATTACTCTCTCTCTCTCGATCTATTCTCACGCACATATACATACATATATGCGTATATACATACGCACATTCGTTTATGCGCGCATTGCATATATATATATATATATATATATATATATATATATATATATATATATATATATATATATATATATATATATATATATATATATATATATATATATATATATATATATATATATATATATATATATATATATATATATGTTATATGTTATTTTTATTTATATATATATATATATGTTATTTGCTATTTACTCTTTCTCTGCCTCTTTTACGAGCACATACATATATACATACATATATGCATATATGCACGCTTGTCTATGGCAGTGGTGCCAGATTTTCAGAGTCAACATAAGCTAGATTGAAGAAAAAAATAAGCTAGAATAAGCTAAAATTAAAAAAAATAAATCTTTAAAATAAGCTAACTAAAAAAAAAAAAACAATTGATGTATACTTTTTAATAGATATTTTAATTTTATTAATATATTTAAATTTATATTAACGAAATTATATCATCAATTTCATTATTTGCTTCCTCATATTTCTCTGATGTTTTAATTAATGATAAGTACCTTGCAGGTACTTTATAATTAAAGCAACATTTGCCATGACGGCGTAATCCATATCTGTAAAGTTAAAAAGAATATACTAAGTATACACTAAATTACTAATCATTTCATAAACAAACCTTATACGTAATATTGCGTTTAAACCTTTAACACTCAATTGATTTCGCAATTTAGTCTTTTTATACCCTGAACCCATTGAAAATGGGAAATCAGGGTATAATGGTTTTGTTAAAAGTATGTAACAGGGAGAAGGAGCCGTGGCAGACCCCACAAAGTATATATATTCTTGATCAGGGCGACAAACTGAATCGATTTAGCCATGTCCGTCTGTCCGTCTGTCCGTCTGTCCGTATGTATGAACGCGTCGATTTCCGAAGATATAGAAGCTAGAGACTTCAACTTTTTTTTAAAATGCTCGTATATAGCGCGCGCATATCGAGTTTATCACAAAAGATCGATAACTCATCCCGTTATTTTTTTATCGATCAAAAACCTTATCGAAAAACAGTTATAAAATTATATCTCCTACACCTTTAGAGCTAAAGTCTCCAAATTTTAAATGTAGACTCGACTACACGTGATAGAATTTCGATTTTTGTTATAATTCACCCCCCACCCCTATATCCACCCCCTTACCCTCATCTCTGTAAAAGGCGTATTTCAAATACTAGAGACTTGAGCTTTGGCAATTATACGCATAGTAATGATAAAACCACAATCTGAAAGTTTCATGAAGAACGTACGTCCAGAAAAAAAGTTATTAAACAATTAAGTTCCCATAGTAAGCCCACACTGCAGCCCATGCCTGTTAATGCGTGCGTGCCTATGGGTGTCTATGTATATGTTTGCGTGTGTGTGTGTTTGTTTAAGCTGAATGACACTAAAAATTATTGAAATGGCTGTTGCTCGGAGGGTTCAGGGTATCTCGTAGTCGAGCAGTCTCGACTAGAGCTTTCTTACTTGTTTTCTGTTGAGGTTTTCTCTAAATGAAACACCACGGTATATGTTGGTGCAACGCAATAAGTTTATTTAACACAAGAAAATATTCAGTAACAAGTACACTACTTCACGTACCGCGACGATTTGAATTTAACTGACCGAGCCGATACACTGATATTGACCTTGCACAATGAACTTACTGAATGTACCCCGGCTCGATTCACAGCCCGCTTATATACCTACTTTCATTATATGTCGAATGCTCTGGATGTCTCCCTATGCTTCTACATATGTCTATTTCATTTGCAATGCATGCATGTACATAAACCAGAACATTCGGCTTCTTATTCTAGAGACAAATGTGCGATCAGCCGACGACTGTGTTTACCGTTAGGTCAAATGTGTGCGACTAGCCGGCGACTGTGCTTAGGTCAAATGCTTACTTGTTGATGATGAGTTTTTTCGAGATCACTCCACAACATTTTCAAATGTGAGCAAACGTTTTGTACTACATTTTTGCAAGCCAAAATAAGCCAAATTAAATTTGAAATAAGCTAGATCTCAAGCTATAAGCTTTTCATTAATTTTCCAAGCTTTTTGATTTCAAAATATGCTAAATCTAGCTTAAAATAAGCTAAAATGGCAACACTGCTTTTAAGGGCTTAATTTTATTAATAATTTATGATATCATCAATTTCGTGACAGCTTTTATCTTTGTCGTATGCCTCCATGGTGCCAATCATTTTTAAATATTTTTTGGGTAATTCGTAGTCATAGCAGCATTTGTTCAAACGACGCAAACCGTATCTGTAAATATATACATTGCCAATATCGGCGCGAAGCTCATCCAAAAAATTTGGCGCCAAAGCATTTCTTATAATGTTTGAGCATTTTGTTCTATGTAGCTTCAGAGAACTCCCAGAGCCATCACAAAATTGCTTTGCGCACAAACTGCTCATGTGGTCAATTGGAGAAACCGCCGTGTGTTGAGCCACAAATATACAGAGCGCTGCCTCCTGCTCCTCCGTCTTCGTCGATACCCCGGCAAAAGAAATTTTATTTTTTTGATGAAATCCTCCTGCAGCACTTTGATGTTTTTTTGTGGCGGCGTGGGCATGCAAATCGCTTAATTTGACAGTAATACTGCCTTTGCAATAACTGAAAAACTCTCTTGTCGGATCATTAAAATCTTTTCGCAGCCAGGCTTTAAACTCATCGCGGTTAAGCCACGCATCTCGGCATTTTTACTTATATTCTTTCGGCATTGTTATGGCTGATCGTTTAATGATGAAACTGTTATGGCAATCGAGCTCAAAAGTAGAGTTCTATCTAATCATTTACAATAGGATCAATTGAACTATTTGAACGAACCTAGTTCCTTATTCTAGTTCAACTAATCATATTCTAGTTCAGTCAGTTCCACTATTAGTTCGATTAGTTCGATCATCGAAAACTGAACCACTGAACTATTTCGTTTTAATTCAAACACAATAAACAACACAACATTTTATATACGATTAATCGCACAAAAATGATAATTTGTTCAGTAGAAACAAGTAAGAAAGCTCTAGTCGAGACTGCTCGACTACGAGATCCCCTGAACCCTTCAAGCAACAGCCATTTCAATAATTTTTAGCGTCTCTCTGCTCACACAAACACACATACATAGACACCCATAGGCGCACACGCATGGGCTGCAATGTGGGCTTACTATGGAAACTTAATTGTTAAATAACTTTTTTTCTGGACGTACGTTCTCCATGAAACTTTCAGATTGTGGTTTTATCATTACTATGCGTATATTTGCCAAAGCTCAAGTCTCTAGTATTTGAAATACGCCTTTTACAGAGATGAGGGTAAGGGGGTGAATATAGGGGTGGGGGTGAATTATAACAAAAACCGAAATTCTATCACGTGCAGTCGAGTCTACATTTAAAATTTGGAGACTTTAGCTCTAAAGGTGTAGGAGATATAATTTTATAACTGGTTTTCGATAAGGTTTTTGATCGATAAAAAAATAACGGGATGAGTTATCGATTTTTAGTGATAAACTCGATATGCGCGCGCTATATACGAGCATTTTAAAAAAAAGTTGAAGTCTCTAGCTTCTATATCTTCAGAAATCGACGCGTTCATACATACGGACAGACGGACAGACGGACAGACGGACATGGCTAAATCGATTCAGTTTGTCGCCCTGATCAAGAATATATATACTTTGTGGGGTCTGCCACACCTCCTTCTCCCTGTTACATACTTTTAACAAAACCATTATACCCTGATTTCCCATTTTCAATGGGTTCAGGGTATAAAAAGAGCTGAAAAAATATTTTTAAAAATCCATCCAAAAATCCGCAGTTAGGTTTTCAAAAAAAACAGATTTGACGGGAAAAAAGCTGATTTGGTAACATTGGTGTACATATTGCTAACATCAATTCTTGCGATAACACTCTTTCCGTGTTTTAATAAACATAAAGAATTTGTTATTCGCAAGGTCACTACTTTTCGTACTTCGTCATTTACAATGACTTCGTATACGTTGGTCTTAGAAGCATCTGGAGTCTGCTTTTGCAAGACCTCCTTTTCTTTTTCTTTTCTTGCGCAGGAATTTAACTGTTTACTTTGATTTCTGGTAGTGACTTTCAGAATTTTATTATTTGTCTGTATATTTTTTAAATCTGTCATTGTTATTCTAGATAGCGCATTGGCTACGTAGTTGTCTTTTCCCTTTGATCTGTTTTGACAGTGAAGTGTCTACCATAAATGTATGGCCTGAAGTACGTTATTGCCCAATGTATGGCTGTTAGTTCCTGTTCTGTTGTGCTTTTATTACTTTCTCCTTTAGTAAAAGATCTTGATGCGTATGCTACCGGGAGTTGAAGTCCATCTTTGTTTTGTGTCAGGACTGCTCCACAAGCTTGCTTACTAGCATCCGTTATAATGCAAAATTCTTTGCTGAAGTCTGGGTATTGGAGGAGTGTTGGATTCATTAATGCCGATTTTAGATGTTCGAAGGCGTTTTGGCAATCCGCCGTCCATTCGAATTTGACATCCTTTTTGCATAGCTTTGTTATGTGACGAGAATAGTCGGCGAAGTTTTTAATGAATCGTCTGTAGTAATTACAAAAAGCTATAAATCGTCTAGCGCTGTCCGCATCATGTGGGACTGGGTAATTTTGAATGACGTCGTATTTTTTGTCGTCGGGTAAGATTCCTTTATCTGTGCATTTATGTCCTAAGAAAGTGACTTCATGCATGAAAAATTAACATTTTTCTGGATGTAACTTTAGGTTGTGCTGCCTACATTTCTCAAAAACATCAGTTAAGTTTTTGAGCATATGTTTTTCGGAGCAACCAATGACTATTAAGTCATCCATATAAAGGAATGCTTGAGAGGGTTCAAGTCCAGAGAATGCTATAGTCATCATTCTCTGAAACGAATTTGGCGCTATTTTTAAACCGAATGGTAACCGCGTGAAGCGATATGAACCGTTGGTTGTTGAAAATAAAGTAATATCTCTTGATCTTTCTTCGAGTTCTATTTGGTGAAAACCTGACATTAAATCTAGGCATGAAAAGAATTTCGCTCTACCTAGTTGATCTAAAATATCATCAATTCTAGGGAGTGGAAATTTATCGGACAACAATTTTTTATTGATCTGACGACAGTCAATTACTAATCGCCATTTTTTCTTTTCAGAATTCGGAAGTGTTTTCTTGGGCACTAATAACAAAGGGCTATTATAGGGGGATACGGACGGTTCGACTATTTTGTCGTCAATTAGTTTTTGGACTTGTTTCTTAATTTCTTCTTTTTGGCTTTGAGGATTTCTATAATTTTTTATATATATCGGTTCATCATCTTTCAATCTCAGTTCTTGCTTATAGAAATTATTTGTGGTGATTGGTTCGGTTTCTAAACCAAACACATCACTATATTGTACGCACAGCGACGTTAGCTGTTTATGGAATAATGGCGGAAAATTTTTTGATAGCTGGGTTAGTACAATTTTTTCTCTTTTTCCTGGAGTTGTTGTAACTACTTCGTAGTTCGAAAGTGGTTCTTGTTTTATGCTATTTATGCTAATTAATTGGTCTTCGTTAGTTGTATTCAGCATTCTTAAGAATGCGTTTTGAGAATTTACTATGGAATTATATATTTTGAAGTTTGTATTTCTATAGAAGTAAATCCTTTGGATTTAGTAACTTCCTTACTTATTCCTTGTATGTTAATTATATTGTTTGTTTGGATGTTTTGATAAACATCCGAATTTTCTTTTAATATCGAGATGTCTGCGCCGGTGTCGACTAAAAAGACTAATTCATTTCCTGTACTAGCGTTTGTGAATTTTACATATATATTTTGACTGAGATTGATAGTGTGAATTTCCGACATATTTTGGGAGTTTCCCGAAGTATTTTGGGCCACCCTAACATTGTTGTTATTATTGTATCGGTTATAACCGCTGTTCTGCTGGTTATTTCCTCTACTGTTTCCTCTATTACTTCTATTATTATAATTCCCTCTATTTCCTCTATAGTTGTTATTTTGATTGGTATTTTGGTAGTTGTAGCGATCATTATTATTATAATAATAACCGCGGCCATTGCCTCTACCACGACCTCTGTTATTGAAATTACCTCGACCACTTTGGGTGTAGAGCACCGTGTTGGGATTTCCGGTCATTTCTGTACTACATTGTACATATTTGGCTATGGCATCGTTCGTTGTTTTGAAGTTGCCAGCCTCAAGGATTGTTTTTAGCTTACTCTGTTCGCAATTTTTAATCATTGCGTCAATGGCTTCCTTGGTACTGAATTTATCAGCATGTTCTGCTGGTAAACCTTCATCAATATACGAAGCCTCAAGAAGCCTTCGTAAATTGTCTATTTCGGTCGTAAATTTTTCGGCCGTTTTTCCTTTTTGCATAGTTTTAGATAGTTTGGCCTTTACTACATCGGATATTTCACCGACTATAGTATCTTGAAGTTTTTTTATTATAGCCTTTATTGATGTCTCGTCTTGGACTTTATATAGTGTTGAGCCAATAATTTTTGATTTTATTACTTCAACAGCTATATCTTCAAATGTGCCTTTTGTAAGATCTACTAACTTCAAAGCTCTTATGAATCTTTGAAGATGTATTCTTTGTCCGTTGAATTCCGGAATGGCATTTGAAATGTCCTTTATATAGGCTCTTTGATCGTTTATGTTTGCCATTATGTTTATTTTTCTATCTACTAGACTTGTATTAGAATCTATGTCTGAATATTCTTCTATTTCATTATCGGGTTCCGATAATGTAAATAGGGCTGGTATTGTTAGATCGTTTAGATCTTTTTCTTTTATCTGAGTTTCGGATTCAGAATCGGAATTTTCGTCAGCTGATTCTATGTTAGTGAATATAGCTAGAGGTGTGTTCAATACGGTTGGTATGAATATATCTAGCTTATATTTATACCCTGAACCCATTGAAAATGGGAAATCAGGGTATAATGGTTTTGTTAAAAGTATGTAACAGGGAGAAGGAGGCGTGGCAGACCCCACAAAGTATATATATTCTTGATCAGGGCGACAAACTGAATCGATTTAGCCATGTCCGTCTGTCCGTCTGTCCGTATGTATGAACGCGTCGATTTCTGAAGATATAGAAGCTAGAGACTTCAACTTTTTTTTAAAATGCTCGTATATAGCGCGCGCATATCGAGTTTATCACTAAAAATCGATAACTCATCCCGTTATTTTTTTATCGATCAAAAACCTTATCGAAAACCAGTTATAAAATTATATCTCCTACACCTTTAGAGCTAAAGTCTCCAAATTTTAAATGTAGACTCGACTGCACGTGATAGAATTTCGGTTTTTGTTATAATTCACCCCCCACCCCTATATTCACCCCCTTACCCTCATCTCTGTAAAAGGCGTATTTCAAATACTAGAGACTTGAGCTTTGGCAAATATACGCATAGTAATGATAAAACAACATTCTGAAAGTTTCATGAAGAACGTACGTCCACAAAAAAAGTTATTGAACAATTAAGTTCCCATAGTAAGCCCACACTGCAGCCCATGCCTGTTAATGCGTGCGTGCCTATGGGTGTCTATGTATATGTTTGCGTGTGTGTGTGTGTTTGTTTAAGCTGAATGACACTAAAAATTATTGAAATGGCTGTTGCTCGGAGGGTTCAGGGTTCTTACTTGTTTTCTTTTACGTTTATAAGGTTCGAACGTAGTTTGATCAATAGTTTTGAAATCTTTGTCCAATTTGATTTGTCAATTATTTCTCTATTGTCATTTACTAACGTTCGTGCGTCGTTGAATGAATCAACGAGAATTTTCGCATCCTTATTTAACGTTTCTTTTTGTATTGTCCTATTCTGTTGTAAAGGTTAGTTTTTCAGCCGGGGTCAGAGTCTCAGTCTGCCCAGGGCCACAACTTACAAGACATTTGTAAATTAATACGGGACTGTACGTAGTTAGAGAAATGGGAGAGGGTGGGGGAGTTATTATATGTTAAGCGACCACGCGGCCTGAACTCGCCGACCACGCCCACACGTTTGCACGTGGGAAGGCTGCAGCGATCGAGTGGCGCGATCAAGCGCACTCTAGATTGCTGGGGTCGGGGTTGCAAAGGCGTATTACGGGGTATTAGTGGCGCTACTTCGATTGGTAGATCGCGGATCGAGGAACGCCCAGCGTTGTCGCCGGCGTTCACTCCAGACCACGCGGTTTTACATGCAAGAGTTTTGACCTTCTGGCGAACGGGACGTAACCTCGTTCTAACTACCTGTTAGTATTGTTATAATTATTAGTAACTTATTATTCGCAAATCAACTACAAATGAGTACACAAGCGTCTCTTCATGCATTTCTTACTTTATTTAACATACCTTACAGTTGCTAATCTATATTTTTCTTTAACCGTCTTATCCGTCTGCTCATATCGAGAGCTCAAAATTAACTCTTACGTCCGCTCGTCCCGAGAGCCCAAATTTAACTTTTTTCCGCTCATTCCGAGAGCCCGAAACTAACTAACCCATGCACGCAGCTTTTAATCCCTTTCTTGCTGCTATACAGATCTCACCACGCGACCAGCAATGCAATTCACCACCGCGAGCTTTCGAGCTGCACGGCTGCATTGCTGATCGCGCTCCCGCCCACTAATTCGAATTCTTGCTTACATCCTAAAACTAATTACTACAACACTTACGCCTACTTATTGCCTACTCAGCGCTATCTTACAAACTAATACTTATTCTACTTACTGCCTAACTTACTCTCTATCAAATGACTTCAAAATATACCTACTACAAAATATACGCTTAACAACTACCAAAATCAAAATCTATAGCAACAACAATTCAATTCATTTTGATTACTTAATCACTACAAACATGTAAGGTGGGCAAAAAGGGCCACCTTACAAGTTAAACAATTTTAATAGATGTGACTGAAGAGAAACACTGCACTCTTTAATCACACAACTAGGAATATTATCTGCACCAGGAGAGAAAGATGATTTCAATGTCCTAATGGCTGCAGCCAGAGAGGCTGCAGTAACTTTAGGAGCATTTATAGACCCAAATTCAGGAAGTGAATATGGATATGAGTTGCTGTAGAGATCAGCAGAAGAATAAGTGGATTGAAAAAAATCTGCAAATAGATCAGAGGATTCCTGGTCATTGCAAGTTTTTACACCACCAAGGACAAATGAGGATGGCAAACCAGAAGATTTACGCTTCGAATTAACAAATGAGTAAAATTGTTTAGGATCTCGAGCAAACTGACGTTTGCAACGTATAAGATAATTCTCATAACAACTAGAATTTAAAAGATTGAAATTTGACTTGGCAATGGAATATTTGGACCAGTCAACACTTGAACCAGATTTTTTATAATTTCTGAAACATTTGGTTTTAATGTTTCTTAAGTTCGAAAGTGTTTTGGTAAACCAAGGTGGCTTATTTGAAACTGGCGAAATACGGCAGAGAGGGACACAAACATCCAGAATAGAGTTTAAGGTAGAATAAAAGAACGATGCTGCCAAATTAATATCAACCGACTCATATAAAATAGACCAGTCTGTTGAATTAATTAATTCATTAAGCAGAATAAAATTGCATTTACGATAACAGCGACTAAGCTTAGAAGGCATTGGAGTATTAGTGGGAGGATTATCAACACTGAATAAAACCTCTAAAGTGGGATGATGTGCATCCTCTGGTAAGCAGAAAGGAGTTGATCTCACGACATTTATGAGCGAATCATGATTAACAAACAAAAGATCTAGAGTGCGATTTAGATGGTTTGAAATAGAGTTATTGTCACTGTTTGTTTGAGCAACAATAGAAGTAGTATCCAAATTTGGAACAGGGGCTTGGATTTCAATAGAAACATCAACAAGAGAAACAGATATGGGACCAGGTGAAGGAGGATCAAGTGAATTAGGAGCCGATGACAAAACAGAGGCACAAGGTGAGGGAGGAGCAAGCGAATTAGGTGGCGGTACTATTATAGAAGGAGTTATCGAAAACAAAGGAGTATCCAATTGAGAGAGAGGATTTGCAAAGCCGTATTGATTTAATATTTCTTCAGCAGCAGCCATGTCACTGGTCAACTGCATGGAAATCTTCTTCAGTTTCAAAAATTGTGCCCTCACAGCACTATACATTTTAGAGAAGTTGATCTGTTTTTCCAAGCAAGTCGGACAAGACCAGCGTACGCCTCCACTGCCAGCTTTAGTAGTGGACATAATCTTGTCATAATCACGCCCAGTAAGACCTGCTCACTTAGTATGCATCATATTATCGCACAACCAGCAATTTATAAATTGCGGTTGAGCAGAATCAACTGCCCGCTTGTAAATGCAAGATTTTTTACAGCAACTCATATTGGCAATTGGGATCAAACAGAATTAATGAATGTAAACACAAATGTAAAAAACAAAGAGAGGTATAAATGTGTTGAGAGCGAGTCGAACAACAAAACAGCCGTTACAGAGCGCAACGAAAATATATGTTGAGAGAGCGAGTCAACAACAAAAACAGCCGTTAAAGAGCAGATCGAAAGTACACAGCGAGAGAGTATACTTGCACAACACGAAAATCAAAAATTCGAGAGAGGCAAATACAACAACAGTAGATAGTGAGAACAAATTATGCACACACAACACTAACAAACCTAGAAAGAGTGAACTGGGGAGAGCGCCAACAAATAGAAACACTAAAGCAAAAATGCAAATAATGAAACTAATGATCCGACGCTGCACACAAAACTTCACAAAATAAAAAAGCAAATTATTAAAAACACAACAAACCACGGATCAAACCTTGCACAAGATATATAGATATTTGCAATATTCAACCGAAACCGCAATTATGCGAAATTTAACATTACCAAATAACAAGAAAACAATAATAATTGCAGAGCACAAAAATAAACACGTCTGTTAACTCTCGCTGAGAACTCTCTCTGTTGTATTATAAATAAATAAAAATTATAAACAAATAAAAGTTATAAATAAATAAAAATTATAAACAAATAAAAAATATAAACAAATAAAAAAATTATAAACAAATAAAAATTATATAAAATAAAAAAATAAAATAAATAAATACAAATTAATAATAATTAATAACAAACAAGTAAATAAACAAATAACAAATAATTAAATGAAATAAAGGTAGAGTGAATGACAATAGGATCGGTGAGAAGTGAAACGAAGAGGAACAAAACCCAGTGGGGTCAAATAAAAGTTGTGAAATGAAAGGAAGAAAAGTCAGTTGAACTAGAGGTGAAGAAAAGCCAGGTAAAATTAGCGCGGAAAAGGTAAAATAAGATGAAGCAGATACGAAATTGAAGACGAATGAAAGTAGCAAGGGGGAAAATAAATAAAGGTAACGAAGAGAGATGCAAATGAAGGTAAGGGAGATACGGTAAAGTAAGTTAAACCAAAGGGAGATGAAATAAAGCGGAATACAGGAAAGCGAAATAAAACAAGATAGATTAAGAAGGATAAAGAAAGCGAAATTAAACAAGATAGATTAAGAAGGTTAAAGAAAGCGAAATAAAATAAGATAGAATAAGAAGGATACAGAAAGCGAAATAAAATAAAGTAAACCAAGAAGAACAAAAAAAAAGAGAAATAAAGCAAATTGAGAAGAATAAAGGAAACAAAATAAAAGAAAGTATATTAAGAAGAATAAGACAAAAGAGAACAAAATAGATTAAGACGAATAAAGAAAAGTAAAGCAAAACTAGAATAAGTGTATTAAGGCCAGGGAGGCACCCGCCTTGGAATATCGCCGAGCAAGTCAGGAAGTGGGGGATGAAATACGACGGTCGGTCGGATCCCCTCGGCTTCATCGAAATCTTGGAGGAGCGAGCCATAACTTATGGGATTGAGCTGGACAGGATGCCGAGGGCGCTGAGCGAGGTATTGGTAGACAAGGCGGCCAAATGGTTCCTGACCAGCGGGCTAAGAGATGTACCTTCTTCTTACCTCCCCAATACCTCGAGCGTTTGGAGGACCAGATACGAGCGCGCCGGCAGCGGGAGGGCGAACCCTTCAAGGACTACTTGATCGAGCTGCGTCTATTGATGCGTCAGGCTAGATACAGCCCGGCCCAAGAATTGAATAGGGCCTACGAAAACGCATCCCCGGAATACAGGTTGTACGTACTGAGCCACGATTTTTCATCTCTGACACAGCTGACACGGATGGCCGCAGAGTTCGAGAACGTGAGGAGTCAACAAAGAGAACAATAGAGGAAGGCTACGGTAGAGACCACCTGGCCCAAGCCAGTGGAAGTGCGGCAGAATAATCCCTTCCGCACGAGGACATCTGATCCCCGGTCTGGAGGACAAGCCGAGGTGCAGAAAGAGACGCCGGCGGCGACACAATCGGCGGAGGCAACTAGCCGGATGATAGCTCAGGACGCTGGATCCAGGCCGAGTCGAGTTTGTTATCGATGCGCACAACCCGGACACTTCGCACGAGAGTGCCGTAACGCACCGGTGTTGTTTTGCCGACACAAGAGGGCGCGGGAAACGGCCAGGGGCGCCCTCCAAGAGAGCGGAGCGGCGCCAACTAAATACGGAGGATGAAGAGAGGAACCCGCTCCGAGTAAAGGAGTGAAAGATCGTCGCGTCGGTGACGGTCGGGGGCCAAAGGATGACCGCCACGATCAACACCGGAGCCACGCGCAGTTTTGTGAGCGAGGATTGCGTGCGCCGACGGACGATACGAGGCGAGCGTTGCCAGGTAGAGTCACGAATCAGGCTGGCAGATGGATCAGCGCTGGACGTGACAGAGATGGTGAGGCGGAAGCAAACTTGCTGATAATGCCGACCATGCTGGACCATGTCATCCTCGGCATGGATGAGGATGGTGGACGACGTGGGAGAAGGAGCATCGCCACCAAGTGAACAACGAGTGGAGAAAGGCAGTAGCAGTCTTAGAAAGCAAGGCCAGCTCGTTGAAGGAGTGAAGGGGTCGGACTCGGAGGTGTTGCACGAGGCCGCAACGCCAAAAGAGGACCCAAAGTCGGCAATCGCGGTGTCGACAATCGGCGTCCAGCTAGCGTCGAGCCAAGGCACGCCGCCCGACGAGAAGCGAGGTGAGAGGAAATGGAGGATGGAAAACGGAGACAAGAGGAAAAGAATGGAAAAGGGAACGCCAGAGGAGAGACTTAGAATCTCCCAGCGACAAGGAGGGATAAAAAGAAAAGAGGCGAGATAATGTAGGACAAAAGGGGAGCTGGGCCTCCCGCGAGAGCTGTGAAGCAAAGCGAGGACTTGAGGGGCGGACCCGAGGAGCGGCCGCCGGAGTTTAAATCAGTCGAGTTGGAAAAGGAAGGTGAGCCCGGAGGCGGCCCACCGACGAGAAGAACATCAGAAAGCGAATACGGAGGACGTGAACGATCCGCACCCAGTAGCAAGGAGTGGCCGGATGATCTGGAGGAAGAACTGCAAGAGTTCCTAGAAGAAGAGCTAGCATTGTTTGAGGGTCTCAGAGGCGTGACGCACATCGCTGAGCATAGCATCCGGATGAAGGACGACAAGCCTTTGAAGCAAAGGTACTACCCTAAGAATCCGGCTATGCAGAAAGTGATCGATGAACAGGTGGACGAGCTGCTTCAAGCTGGGGCGATCGAACCGTCGAAGAGCCCACACAGAGCACCCATAGTCTTGGTTAAGAAAAAGACTGGGGATTGGCGCATGTGCGTAGATTATCGACAGCTCAACGCCCACTCAGTCCCGGATGCTTACCCTGTTCCGCGGATCCTTCACATTTTGGAGAAGTTACAACATGCACGATTCATATCCACGCTGGATCTAAAGAGCGGTTACTGGCAGATCCCGATGGCGGCGGATAGTAGGGAATACACGGCGTTCGTTGTACCAGGCAGAGGACTCTTCCAATGGCGGGTGATGCCATTCGGTTTGCATTCAGCGGGGGCAACATTCCAGAGGGCATTGGATACGGTCATCGGGCCCGACATGGAGCCTCACGCGTTTGCGTATCTAGACGACATAGTGGTCATCGGAGCGACGAAGGAGCAACACGTGGCTAACCTGAAGGAAGTTTTCCGGCGGTTGCGAGAGGCCAATCTAAGACTCTACAGAAAGAAATGTAGCTTCTTTCGAGAGAAGTTGGCGTACCTTGGCCATGTGATAAGCGGAGAGGGGATTTGCACTGATCCCGCGAAGGTCGAGGCAATCCAGAGTCTCCCATCACCTTCGAATCTCAAGGAGTTGCGGCAGTGCCTAGGAATGGCGTCGTGGTATCGACGCTTTGTGCCAAACTTCGCGTCACTGGTACAACCGATGACGAAGCTGCTAAAGAAGGGCCAGAAGTGGATCTGGAGCGAGGAGCAGGAGGAGGCGTTGCAGAAACTCAAGGAGAGTTTGACAACCGCGCCTATTCTGGCCACTCCCGACTTCTCGGCCAAATTCGTGCTGCAGACCGACGCCAGCGACTATGGCCTCGGCGCAGTGCTGACGCAAGAAGTCGAGGGGCAGGAGCGAGTGATAGCATACGCCAGCCGGAAGTTACTGAAGGCGGAGCTAAACTACTCGGCCACGGAGAAGGAGTGCCTCGCGATCGTTTGGGCGATCCGAAAGATAATATGTTACCTGGAGGGCTACAGATTCGACGTGGTCTCGGATCACCTGGCGCTGAAATGGGTCAACTCCATAGAAAGTCCCACGGGCAGGATCGCTCGGTGGGCGCTAGAGTTGCAGCAATACCAGTTCGACATACGTTATCGTCGAGGGAGCTTGAACGTAGTGGCTGACGCATTGTCCCGGCATCCTTTTTATCCACCCGCAAGGGGATGCGTGAAAGGATCGTAAAGGAGCCCAAGAAGTTCTAGGATTACGTGGAGCAGAACGGGCAGTTATATCGGAATTTAGGCCATCGGATAGACGAAGAGGATTTTATCCCATGGAAGCTCTGCGTCCCTAGCAGTTTGAGGGGCAGAGTAATAAGGGAGTGTCACGACGCTCCCACGGACGGACATCAAGGTGTGAGGAAAACGGAAGCACGACTTGCGCAAAGGTACTATTGGCCGGGCATGTTTCGAGATGCCGCCAAGTACGTGAGGTGTTGTGAAACGTGCCAAAGGTTCAAAGGCGTGCAACAAAAGCCGGCCGGGCATATGCTCACCAGGCAGGTGGCGGAGCCAATTGCGGTCTTGTGCGCAGACTGGGACCTTTGCCTCGTTCCAAGCGTGGGAACACAATGTTGTTGGTGTTCCACGACGCTTTTGCTAAATGGGTGGAGCTGGTGCCGTTGAGGAGAGCCACTACCGCTCTGCTACAACTGGCGTTCCGGGAACGTATACTAACAGGTTTGCAGTACCCAGGACATTCGTTTGCGACAACGGTGTACAATTTGCAAGCAGAAGTTTCAAGGCGTTCATGGAGTCCCTGGGAGTGACACTCCAGTACACAGCGCCTTATTTACCACAGGAGAACCCGACGGAGAGAACGAATCGCACGGTGAAGACAATGATAGCCCAATATATCGAAGGCCACCAGAGCTCGTGGGACGAGCTGTTGCCGGAGATAACGCTGGCGGTCAATTCGAGCGTGGCTCGATTCCACGGGCTTCACTTCAGCATTTCTGATGTTAGGGCGGGAACCACGCCTACCCGCCGCCTTGTACGATGAAGTTACTCCCGGTTCGGCGACTAGAGAGACCCAGCCCGAGGCCTTTTGCCCACCTTACATGTTGGTAGTGAGTAAGAGAACATTGAAGTGAGGAAGAATTTTGTTGATCTTGGTAGTTGTTAAATTTATATTATGTTTGTAGCGATTAAGTGAAAATGTTGAATTGAATTGATTTTTGCAGTTGGTAAGCTTATATTTTGTAGTTGCTAAGGTTATATTTGGAAATGGAATAGAACTTTTTTGTTAAGTTTATATTTTGTTGGTAGTAAGTAAGAAAACATTGAAGTGAGGTAGAATTTGGTTGATCTTTGTAGTTGGTAAGTTTATATTATATTTGTAGCGATTAAGTTAACCTGTTGAATTGAGTTGATTTTTGAACCTGCTAAGTTTATATTTTGTAGTTGTTAAGTTTACATTCTTGAAGTCACTGTATATTTTGATAGATTGTAAGTTAGGTAGTAAGTAGAATAAGTATTAATTTGTAAGATAGCTATAAGTAGCTAATAAGTAGATGTAGGTGCCGTAGCGATTAACTCTAGACAGTAAGCGAAATTCAAATTAGTGGGCGGGCACGCGATCAGCAATGCAACCGTGCGGCTTGAAAGCTCGCGGTGGTGGATTGCATTGCTGGTCGCGTGGTGAAATCTGCAGAGCGGGAGGATAAGCTTAAAGCTGCATGCAGATTTCAATCAGTTTTGAGCTCTCGGTACGAGCAGACGTGTAAAAAGCGTGAAGAGAAAATAGAGATTACGTAGAAAGGGTATAAGGTATGAGGTAGTATATTAAATAAAGTAAGAAATGCATGAAGAGACACTTGTGTATTCATTTGTAGTTCATTTGCTAATATTAACTTACTAATAATTATAACAATACTAACAGGTAGTTAGAACGAGAGTACATCCCGTTCGCCAGAAGGTCAAAACTCTGTAAAATGTAAAATCGCGTGGTCTTGAGTGAACGCCGGCGACAACGCTGGTGTTCCTCGATCCGCGGTCTACCAATTGTAGTAGTCCCACCAATCCCCCGCAATACGCCTTTGCAGCCCCGACCCCAGCAATCTAGAGTGGGCTTGATCGCGCCACTCGATCGCTGCAGCCTTCCCACGTGCAAACGTGTGGGCGTGGTCGGCGAGTTCGGACCGCGTGGTCGCTTAACATATAATAACTCCCCACCCTCTCCCATTTCTCTAACTACATACAGTCCCGTATTAATTTACAAATGTCTTGTAAGTTATGGCCTTGGGCAGACTGAGACTCTGACCCCGGCTGAAATAAAATAACCTTACAACATGCACATAAATATATATAAATACAAGTAAACACGTAAAACAAAACAAAACCTCAAGCGACAGTAATTAAGAATAAATGAAAATGTAATAGACTACTTAGAGTTAATTTAAAGAATAAATGTATCTTTTGGAATTTTCTTGAGTTTCCTTGATGGATTAATATGGTAGGCTAGGAGTATAGCGTTGGCATAGAAGAGAGAGAGAGAGTCGAGGCAATTTTTATTTGGGGATCTTCATAAACAAGTTAAAGCTGAAGATCATGGTTGGGTTTGGGTAAAGACAGCGAGAAACCAACACCACATCGGCTTCCGCGTCTTTATAACTGTCCGTGTTTGTTTCGTTTTTCTTGTTGTCCGAATGTTTGTGTTGCACAGGAATCCTAAAAATTTTAAAGTTTGTGTGTATTGGTGACGGTTTGGCAAGACCCACAAAGTGCTATAGTTGACTTTACGGCTTCAATGTAATTATTTGTGTCAAGGTTTAACGTGTGATGTAAATGGACAAAATTAGTAAATGCATCTACCTGAACAATGACATTCTTTTACATCATTTTTACCACTCAACTTGCCGCTAATATCTATATGTATAGTATGCCAAGGTATTTCAATCTTGGGAATGGGATGCATTTCCATTTGTATTCTTCCGGACGAAGGCTTAGACAATTTACACGTTATACAATTCTCTACAAATTTCCTTACATATTTCGTCATGCTTTTAAACCAATATTGTTCAAAGACCTTGTCTAGAGTTTTCTGCCAACCGAAATGCATTATTGCTTTATGCACATGATTAATTACGGACCATTTAAATGCATTCGGAATCATAGGTAGACAATGTGTTTTGCCATTTCGCTGAATAATGCGATACAGCAACCCGGCTGTAATTTCGTATGTTTTTAAAACTTCATTTTGGGTTTCCCCAGCATTTAATTGCTTGACTATATCCATTATTTCCGAATCGCGTTGCTCCGCCAATAGCCAATTATCTGTGATTTCTGCTAAGTCCACACGAACTTCTACTTTCTTTACAATTTCGACCTCTTTGGGTAATGGATTTGGGGACAGAAAACCTACATGAGCCATTTGGCTGCCTTTTCGATATTCTATATTGAAATTAAATGATTGTAAATACGCCCAGCATCGATGCACTATTGGCGTCAATTCAGCTTTTGTACAGCTTGCTTTTAGTGAATTGAAATCAGCATATACGTAAAATTTTGTGCCATGTAAATAATGTCGAAAGTGTTTCACAGCATTGTACACGGCCAGAGTTTCCAACTCATATGAATGATATTTGGATTCTGACGCTGAAGTACATTTGCTGTAGTACTCGACTACTCTACATTTGCCTTCTTGTTTATGCATGAGCATAGCACCATAACCCTTCGAGCTTGCATCTGTGTGAAGTTCTATTGAGAGTTGCGGATCAAAAATGATAATGATTAAATGCGGATCACTTGTCAACATAAAAATGATTTTTTGACGTATTTGTTCATGCTCCTCCTTCCAAACAAATCCGCTATTTTTAGCAGTCAAGTAATACAACGGTTTCATTTGTTCAGAAAAGCTAGGAACAAACTGTCTGAAATATGAGCCCAGGCCTATAAATTGCCCAAATTGTGTGAGACTATTTGGCTTTGGTAAAACGGACAACGGTTATTTTTCTTGGGTTTGGTTTTATTTCACCGTTTTTTATGTAAAATCTGAGATACTCAACTCCTGTTTTCAAAAACGCACATTTCTTTATAATGAACGAAAAGCCTGCATTTGCCAATGCCCTTAAAACGATTGCTAGCCTTTCAAATGATTGTTATTTTGATTCTGCCACAATCAAAATATCGTCAATGTAAACAACTGCGTATCAATATGCCAATTGACCCAAAGTAGTAGATGATGTAGTTTTGTCAGATGATGCTCTGTTATTACGTTATTATATTTCAGCTACAGTCAAGCAAAGCAATAGCGTGGGTGATAAAGGTGACGCGAGCTATGTTGGAATAGCAGAGGTTCAAAGCCCCTTCAATATTAGGTTTATTTATTTTATTTTTTTTTCATATATATTTTGTTTTTATTATAAAATTGATATTTTATTGGGAAGTTGCGATCTTTAATAAAGGGCACTTAATACTTTTCTTTTTCTTAATCGAACAATTTTATAAGTTTAAATTTGTTTCTTCTTAAATAGCCCTCATAACATATACGCATATATATATGTATATAATGTATATACATATATACATACAGATACACATAAGTCTGCACGCATAGCTGACTTTTAAGAGTGTATGTGTGTATGTATGTGCTCTGTAGTATGTTGTATGTCATATAAGCCTATGCACAGTATTGTAGTGTATACAATATATGAAGTTGACATATGCCCGAAATATAAGTAAGAGTATCATGCTCACAACATAGCAACGCTTTGTTGCTTTATTTATATTAAAACAGCTATACATAAGTGCCGTAATACGATCGGTCACTTATGTACAGACCAGCCTGCAGCGTGGGATCTGCAACGTAAGCATTGTTACTTTCTTGTCCACGCCGCAGCTTAAACGCTAAAATGTATATGCCTTCTGCATTTGCATACAAACATATATACACACACATTGTAGTGTACAGGATGGAGGAGGTCATGTACCCATTTCCATGAGTATAATTAGATCTGTCCAGTTGATGGAATTTCTGGACTGGAACGTGTGCAGTAGGCTCAGATGTGCGCGCTCTCGCTATGCTCGCACTAGCTCGTCGGATTGTCGGGGTTCTTCTTTACCTATCTACACGGTTACACCTTAACACACTTAGTTATAGTGCGCGTTTCGGAATCTAAAACCAAAATTAACTATAAGTAATGGAAGCGCCGACACGCTATTGTGAGGAGCAATATGGGTATGCACGTATTGATGTATATAAACGTATGTATTTGCTGTGCGTTTATATGCATATACGTGCATATACATGTTGCTCCACACAGCGACGCGAATACTGTAGGAGCGACCCTCGCACTGGAAAGGGGGGTCAAAGTCCTTTTTAGAGACGGTCTCTTTCGCCCCTACAGATTCAGCAATGGGTTCGCGTCGAACGCACGACGATCATCGGGGACCGTTAGCCGAGATGCCGTTTGGGCCGAGTGATAGTAGTGGACACTTTCACTCGTAGGGCGCCAACGGTACTTCGCCACTTTACCGTTTTTATGGACAATAACGGCAGAAAGGCCCCGCTCCAGAGCCGAACAAGCCCCGTTACCACACGAAGCAGGGCCTGTGGCTGTGAACGAAGCTAGTGTTGTGCTGTGAGCGAGTGAGATAGTAGGAGAGATCTGCATAGCTGGCGAACCGCCAGAGTTTACAGATCTAGATCCTGGCGTTTCTCGAATCCTTACGGTGAACTAGCGTGTTTAGCACAACACTCTCCCAGCCGGAGTGCGTTGAACAAGCGCTCAGTAGGTGTGCGTCGCTAAGCAAACCAGCGAGCCAGCATACATTTAAGTGACGTGTACATTTCATACTTATTTAATGGAATATACAATTACGCTATAAAACCTAAATCACAAAGACTAATTAATTATCGCAGGAGCTTCAACAAATAAATTTGTTGGCAACGAATCCACAGTCAGCTGAAACTAGCCCAGCTTAGACTCGGGATAAACCGAAGGTTCGTTACAACTGGCGCCCAACGTGGGGCCCTGCGATAAGAGTTTAATTAGTAGATATTTGTGAACATGGTGCGAGCGTGGGTGTATAATCTTAAAAAGGATGAAGTGCTGCGTTACGGCGAGGAGTTTGGAGTGAGCTTGTCAGGCACACTGGACGTCATGCGGAGACAGTTCGGCGAGTGGGTTGAGAGGAATGAAGAAAGCATTCCTTACTCACTGAGGATCGCCGAATTAGGGCGACTGCATGGACGCCGTGCCTCGCTCAGAGACGAGGCAACGACCGCTGTCGGGGACGACGAGCTGGAGTCGGAGCTTGCACATGTGGCGCGGCAATGTGTGCCCTCCACGAGCGCTGCGGCACGACTCCAGAACACGCGTCAAGGTGAGATGCAAGCCACATCCACCCCGCAACCTGAAATCAGGCCTCGAGGACACGACAGCACCGCTCAGGAATACCCAAAGGTGGCCAAACAAGTGAGGGAGTGGAGCTTCCGCTTTGATGGTACCACGAAGCCTTTGGAGTTCTTGGAGCAGGTGGAGTGGTCGACTGACACATATGGCCTGGATCTGGATATGATCCCGAGGGCGATGCCAGAGCTGCTGAAAGGCATGGCCTTGAAATGGTACGTGGCCAACAACCGGCACTGGACGGCGTGGGCGACATTCGTGCGCAGCTTTCAGGAGTTTTTCCTGCCCAGAGGATATCTGAGACTCTGGGCAGACTGAGACTCTGACCCCGGCTGAAATAAAATAACCTTACAACATGCACATAAATATATATAAATACAAGTAAACACGTAAAAGAAAACAAAACATGAAGCGACAGTAATTAAGAATAAATGAAAATGTAATAGACTACTTAGAGTTAATTTAAAGAATAAATGTATCTTTTGGAATTTTCTTGAGTTTCCTTGATGGATTAATATGGTAGGCTAGGAGTATAGCGTTGGCATAGAAGAGAGAGAGTCGAGGCAATTTTTATTTGGGGATCTTCATAAACAAGTTAAAGCTGAAGATCATGGTTGGGTTTGGGTAAAGACAGCGAGAAACCAACACCACATCGGCTTCCGCGTCTTTATAACTGTCCGTGTTTGTTTCGTTTTTCTTGTTGTCCGAATGTTTGTGTTGCACAGGAATCCTAAAAATTTTAAAGTTTGTGTGTATTGGTGACGGTTTGGCAAGACCCACAAAGTGCTATAGTTGACTTTACGGCTTCAATGTAATTATTTGTGTCAAGGTTTAACGTGTGATGTAAATGGACAAAATTAGTAAATGCATCTACCTGAACAATGACATTCTTTTACATCATTTTTACCACTCAACTTGCCGCTAATATCTATATGTATAGTATGCCAAGGTATTTCAATCTTGGGAATGGGATGCATTTCCATTTGTATTCTTCCGGACGAAGGCTTAGACAATTTACACGTTATACAATTCTCTACAAATTTCCTTACATATTTCGTCATGCTTTTAAACCAATATTGTTCAAAGACCTTGTCTAGAGTTTTCTGCCAACCGAAATGCATTATTGCTTTATGCACATGATTAATTACGGACCATTTAAATGCATTCGGAATCATAGGTAGACAATGTGTTTTGCCATTTCGCTGAATAATGCGATACAGCAACCCGGCTGTAATTTCGTATGTTTTTAAAACTTCATTTTGGGTTTCCCCAGCATTTAATTGCTTGACTATATCCATTATTTCCGAATCGCGTTGCTCCGCCAATAGCCAATTATCTGTGATTTCTGCTAAGTCCACACGAACTTCTACTTTCTTTACAATTTCGACCTCTTTGGGTAATGGATTTGGGGACAGAAAACCTACATGAGCCATTTGGCTGCCTTTTCGATATTCTATATTGAAATTAAATGATTGTAAATACGCCCAGCATCGATGCACTATTGGCGTCAATTCAGCTTTTGTACAGCTTGCTTTTAGTGAATTGAAATCAGCATATACGTAAAATTTTGTGCCATGTAAATAATGTCGAAAGTGTTTCACAGCATTGTACACGGCCAGAGTTTCCAACTCATATGAATGATATTTGGATTCTGACGCTGAAGTACATTTGCTGTAGTACTCGACTACTCTACATTTGCCTTCTTGTTTATGCATGAGCATAGCACCATAACCCTTCGAGCTTGCATCTGTGTGAAGTTCTATTGAGAGTTGCGGATCAAAAATGATAATGATTAAATGCGGATCACTTGTCAACATAAAAATGATTTTTTGACGTATTTGTTCATGCTCCTCCTTCCAAACAAATCCGCTATTTTTAGCAGTCAAGTAATACAACGGTTTCATTTGTTCAGAAAAGCTAGGAACAAACTGTCTGAAATATGAGCCCAGGCCTATAAATTGCCCAAATTGTGTGAGACTATTTGGCTTTGGTAAAACGGACAACGGTTATTTTTCTTGGGTTTGGTTTTATTTCACCGTTTTTTATGTAAAATCTGAGATACTCAACTCCTGTTTTCAAAAACGCACATTTCTTTATAATGAACGAAAAGCCTGCATTTGCCAATGCCCTTAAAACGATTGCTAGCCTTTCAAATGATTGTTATTTTGATTCTGCCACAATCAAAATATCGTCAATGTAAACAACTGCGTATCAATATGCCAATTGACCCAAAGTAGTAGATGATGTAGTTTTGTCAGATGATGCTCTGTTATTACGTTATTATATTTCAGCTACAGTCAAGCAAAGCAATAGCGTGGGTGATAAAGGTGACGCGAGCTATGTTGGAATAGCAGAGGTTCAAAGCCCCTTCAATATTAGGTTTATTTATTTTATTTTTTTTTCATATATATTTTGTTTTTATTATAAAATTGATATTTTATTGGGAAGTTGCGATCTTTAATAAAGGGCACTTAATACTTTTCTTTTTCTTAATCGAACAATTTTATAAGTTTAAATTTGTTTCTTCTTAAATAGCCCTCATAACATATACGCATATATATATGTATATAATGTATATACATATATACATACAGATACACATAAGTCTGCACGCATAGCTGACTTTTAAGAGTGTATGTGTGTATGTATGTGCTCTGTAGTATGTTGTATGTCATATAAGCATATGCACAGTATTGTAGTGTATACAATATATGAAGTTGACATATGCCCGAAATATAAGTAAGAGTATCATGCTCACAACATAGCAACGCTTTGTTGCTTTATTTATATTAAAACAGCTATACATAAGTGCCGTAATACGATCGGTCACTTATGTACAGACCAGCCTGCAGCGTGGGATCTGCAACGTAAGCATTGTTACTTTCTTGTCCACGCCGCAGCTTAAACGCTAAAATGTATATGCCTTCTGCATTTGCATACAAACATATATACACACACATTGTAGTGTACAGGATGGAGGAGGTCATGTACCCATTTCCATGAGTATAATTAGATCTGTCCAGTTGATGGAATTTCTGGACTGGAACGTGTGCAGTAGGCTCAGATGTGCGCGCTCTCGCTATGCTCGCACTAGCTCGTCGGATTGTCGGGGTTCTTCTTTACCTATCTACACGGTTACACCTTAACACACTTAGTTATAGTGCGCGTTTCGGAATCTAAAACCAAAATTAACTATAAGTAATGGAAGCGCCGACACGCTATTGTGAGGAGCAATATGGGTATGCACGTATTGATGTATATAAACGTATGTATTTGCTGTGCGTTTATATGCATATACGTGCATATACATGTTGCTCCACACAGCGACGCGAATACTGTAGGAGCGACCCTCGCACTGGAAAGGGGGGTCAAAGTCCTTTTAGAGACGGTCTCTTTCGCCCCTACAGATTCAGCAATGGGTTCGCGTCGAACGCACGACGATCATCGGGGACCGTTAGCCGAGATGCCGTTTGGGCCGAGTGATAGTAGTGGACACTTTCACTCGTAGGGCGCCAACGGTACTTCGCCACTTTACCGTTTTTATGGACAATAACGGCAGAAAGGCCCCGCTCCAGAGCCGAACAAGCCCCGTTACCACACGAAGCAGGGCCTGTGGCTGTGAACGAAGCTAGTGTTGTGCTGTGAGCGAGTGAGATAGTAGGAGAGATCTGCATAGCTGGCGAACCGCCAGAGTTTACAGATCTAGATCCTGGCGTTTCTCGAATCCTTACGGTGAACTAGCGTGTTTAGCACAACACTCTCCCAGCCGGAGTGCGTTGAACAAGCGCTCAGTAGGTGTGCGTCGCTAAGCAAACCAGCGAGCCAGCATACATTTAAGTGACGTGTACATTTCATACTTATTTAATGGAATATACAATTACGCTATAAAACCTAAATCACAAAGACTAATTAATTATCGCAGGAGCTTCAATAAATAAATTTGTTGGCAACGAATCCACAGTCAGCTGAAACTAGCCCAGCTTAGACTCGGGATAAACCGAAGGTTCGTTACAACTGGCGCCCAACGTGGGGCCCTGCGATAAGAGTTTAATTAGTAGATATTTGTGAACATGGTGCGAGCGTGGGTGTATAATCTTAAAAAGGATGAAGTGCTGCGTTACGGCGAGGAGTTTGGAGTGAGCTTGTCAGGCACACTGGACGTCATGCGGAGACAGTTCGGCGAGTGGGTTGAGAGGAATGAAGAAAGCATTCCTTACTCACTGAGGATCGCCGAATTAGGGCGACTGCATGGACGCCGTGCCTCGCTCAGAGACGAGGCAACGACCGCTGTCGGGGACGACGAGCTGGAGTCGGAGCTTGCACATGTGGCGCGGCAATGTGTGCCCTCCACGAGCGCTGCGGCACGACTCCAGAACACGCGTCAAGGTGAGATGCAAGCCACATCCACCCCGCAACCTGAAATCAGGCCTCGAGGACACGACAGCACCGCTCAGGAATACCCAAAGGTGGCCAAACAAGTGAGGGAGTGGAGCTTCCGCTTTGATGGTACCACGAAGCCTTTGGAGTTCTTGGAGCAGGTGGAGTGGTCGACTGACACATATGGCCTGGATCTGGATATGATCCCGAGGGCGATGCCAGAGCTGCTGAAAGGCATGGCCTTGAAATGGTACGTGGCCAACAACCGGTACTGGACGGCGTGGGCGACATTCGTGCGCAGCTTTCAGGAGTTTTTCCTGCCCAGAGGATATCTGGAGAAGCTGGAGGATGACGTCAAACGCCGGAGGCAAATGGTAGATGAGAGCTTCAAGGTCTACATGGTGGAAATGCAGACTCTCATGCGGCCTCTGCGCTATGGAGCGGACCGCGAGATGAAGCTCATCTACAAGAACAGCTTGCCCGATCTCCGTGCGTACGCCCGGCCGTATCAATTCCACAATCTAGTGGAATTGATGCACCTGGCAGATGAGTTCGAGGAGCTGGAGAGAGACCGCGAGAGATTGCGGCAACAGCCACGGCCTGGCCGGACGCGGTTGATGGCCATGCACGACGCTGGTGGCGACGTGGTGTGTCGTCGCATGGATGAGGAGGTGAAGCCCTCTCCTGCGCCAAGGACAGGCGCAGCCGGAGCAAGGACACACATCCCAAATCCAGCCTGGGCATGCCGGATGTGCGGCCAGGAGGGGCATCGCGCTTTTGCGTGCCGTAACAAGGCGCTTGACTTCTGCTGGCACCCGCCATCCAGGGGCGAGCGGGAGCAGCAGCCAGGAGCCCCCCGGTATTAATGGGCAGTCTTCAGGACGAAGGCAGCCGGCTGACGGCGATCGTGGCCATTGGAGCCTCACGGCAGAAAGCCACGATCGATACGGGAGCCGCGAGCAGCTTCATCAGTGAAAGGCTCGCTGAGAGGCTCGGAGGAGTGGGCGTGGTGCGTGCCACACGGCGGCGCATACGCTTGGCGGACGGCAGTTGCAGTCAGGTGGACTCGCAGCTGGAGACGACGATCAGCCTGGGGAATCAGCAAATACAGATGCCGTTGCTGATTCTGCCAGGGGTGATCGATGATCTGGTGCTAGGCTGGGATTTCTTGGCCAGCATGGGCACCACACTGGAGTGTGGCGGCTTGGCGCTAAAAATTGGGCCAAGAAATCCCAAACCAAGCCGCCAACTGGAGACGAAGTTATCCATGGTTGCTGTGCGCTTCATGTGGATAAGGAAGTGAAGGGCACCAACAAGACCAAAAAGCAGCGATATCTTCGACGCAGGAAGGACAGACGGAACGTGGTAGCAGATGCGCTCTCATGGCAGCCTCTAGGAAAAGAGGTGAGCCGCCTGGTCGTTAGTAAGGAGACGCCAACTGGGACAGGATGTCGTTGGCTCACCAAGCTGCGCCAGAACCTGCGCAAAACACCACAGAAGTGGCCAGATTATAGCGAAAAGTCTGGAAACTTATACCGGCACAGCCAGCATCAAGCCGGCCACAAGAGTGTGGCCACATGGAAGCTGTGTGTGCCAACAGAGCGGCGCAAGCAAGTGCTGGAAGAGAGCCACGATGCAGCCGCCGCTGGCCACCTTGGGAGCCGAAAAACAATTGCTCGGGTGGCCGCACGATACTACTGGCCCGGTATGTATCGGGATGCGCGGGAGTACGTGCAGCGGTGCGAGCTGTGTCAGCACTGCAAGACCAGTCAGCCGCAGGCAGATGGACAGATGCTGACGAAAGTGCGTCGAAACCTGGAGAGAGCTGGACAGGATCAGGCGCGGCATTACAACCTACGGAGGCGGCAGTGGAAGCCGGCCGTAGGTGACAAGGTGTGGGCAAAGGAACGCCACTTGTCTAATGCCGCAGAGGGATTCGCAGCAAAACTGGCGCCACGCTATGGAGGCCCATATAGTGGCCAGTTTTGTGTCCCCAGTCATCTGCCGGATCAGGTCGGAGGCAGAAAAGCGGACCAGGACGGCGCATGTGGCGGATCTCAAGCCGTGGAGAGGAGACACGGGTGAGCAATAGAGCTGTTTTGTTCTTTTTTCCCCAAAAAAAAAGGGAGTGAATACACAGCGAAGTGTATTGCTTCTTACAAAAAAAAAAAAAAAAGAAGAAAAAATAAGACGACAAAATTTTGCTCAAAGTGCATAATTTCGGCTGCGAAATGCATCTGTGATGGGAAAACAACAGTTGCCACCGGGAAAATTACGGTATATGGATGTACAACAACAATTTGTTTGAACTGCGCACGCACGACAGCAAGCAGTGTACAGTACTGCACCGAAAAACTTAGCTGTCGGTGCGTGCGCAATGCACAATGCACAGATACAACAACAAAGCAGTGCATGCACGCAGGCCCATATACGGTATATACGCAACAACAATGATCGCAGCCGAGATTATGTATTATCATGTTTAATCGCACGAAAATGAAAAGCGGAAAAACAAAAAAAAAACCACATACGTTCCAGGCAAGAATTTCTGAACACACACGACAGCACCGCTCAGGAATATCCAAAGGTGGCCAAACAAGTGCGGGAGTGGAGCTTCCGTTTTGATGGTACCACAAAGCCTTTGGAGTTCTTGGAGCAGGTGGAGTGGTCGGCGGACACATATGGCCTGGATCTGGATATGATCCCGAGGGCGATGCCAGAGCTGCTGAAGGGCATGGCCTTGAAGTGGAACGTGGCCAACAATCGGCACTGGACGGCGTGGGCGACATTCGTGCGCAGCTTTCAGGAGTTTTTCCTGCCCAGAGGATATCTGGAGAAGCTGGAGGATGACGCCAAACGCCGGAGGCATGCAGCCATAAGTTTGGGTTGCCCGGTGGGAGATCGGTTCACTATTGATGCCTGCCACGCGACGAGTCCAATCGGTTGTCCATGCTGGGGCGTCGGCGCATTTGCTGGCCGATCCTCGCGCACTGGCCAGCGGCTTCGCTGGAGCTGTGCGCGAATGAGGAGTGACCCGCAAAATGCCAGCCGGCGTCTAAGTTCGGCACCATTGACCGTTGCGAACGACATCGATGTGGCCAACTCGCAAGAGCAACCCAAGAATTTGTCTGCAGTGCCGCAACGGAGACACTGCAGCAACCATGAGGGAACGCCTTCGTCGGCAGCGGAGAGAACGACGAGGGATATGGTGAGGCAGGTGGCCGCCGCACTCGTGCGGTGGCCACCAGGGACTGCAGAACCAACAGGTGAGTTGTGCAGGAGCGTCCGGCGTGGGCGGAGGCAGCGGCGGCCCATCGTGCACACGGGGCATGCTTGGCAACCGAATCCTCGCGCACTGGCCAGCGACTTCGCTGGAGCTGTGCGCGAAAGAGGAGTGGCCAACAAGCGCACCGACACCAAAGATCTGACCCCGGTGTCCATTTGCGAACGACGTCTGTGGCCCGATCTCATAGCGGCAGTACATGGAATGACTGCAGTGCCCCACTGGAGCATCCCCAAGGGTCCAAGGAGCAGCAGAAAGCAGTAGAGAGACGTCTCCAGCGGCGAGGGACAGCATACGCCAAATGGGCGAAGTGGCCATTGCCGTGCGCATGTGCGCCAATGCCACTGGCTGCAAAACCGACAGGCGAGTTTTGCAGCAGTGCCCGGCGTGGGCATTGGCAGCGACAGGCCATCAAGTCAAGGGGCATGGAGGAAAGATGCCCAACCTGAAAAACAATATTTTTATTAAGGTTTTGTCGAGACTTATAAAAATATTAGCCCCATTCATTTACCGGCAGAGTGCAGCATTGCCAGCGGTAAGGGAAAAATACAGCTGTTAACATTAACAGAGCGTTAACAGCAACGATCAGCGCAAAATGGAGCATCGAGGGATGGAGCGACGCAAAACGGAGCAGCGCAGCGGAGGCGGGCGCCAAGTTCAAACACGATGGTCTCGTGTTTTCCCGAAGGAAGAGGGGAGTGTGAGGAGCAATATGGGTATGCACGTATTGATGTATATAAACGTATGTATTTGCTGTGCGTTTATATGCATATACGTGCATATACATGTTGCTCCACACAGCGACGCGAATACTGTAGGAGCGACCCTCGCACTGGAAAGGGGGGTCAAAGTCCTTTTAGAGACGGTCTCTTTCGCCCCTACAGATTCAGCAATGGGTTCGCGTCGAACGCACGACGATCATCGGCGACCGTTAGCCGAGGTGCCGTTCGGGCCGAGTGATAGTAGTGGACACTTTCACTCGTAGGGCGCCAACGGTACTTCGGCCAATGGGAGGCTGCCACCGCCGCGTCACCCAGATCACGCCACTTTACCGTTTTTATGGACAATAACGGCAGAAAGGCCCCGCTCCAGAGCCGAACAGGCCCCGTTACCACACGAAGCAGGGCCTGTGGCTGGGGTATAAAAGGCCACCAGCGGCTCCATACGGGGGTCGAAAACGATACTAGAGAGTGTGGCTGTCGAAATTTATACAAAGTGAAAGTGAAGAAAGTGTCAAAGTCAAGTCAACGCGAGTGGTAATCAGGACTCCCAGGACATCGTGGGAACAGCAAGGACATCGTGGGAACAGCAAGGACATCCAGTGGGAATCATCATCAGCGGATCAGCAGCGGCGTCGGTCAGGACATCGGCGCATATCAGCGAGGCCTGCACATCTGGGTGAGTTCGCGTAGCCGTGCGCAAGAGAAGTGATTGTGATTGTGTGCTGAGAGCGAGTGAGATAGTAGGAGAGATCTGCATAGCTGGCGAACCGCCAGAGTTTACAGATCCAGATCCTGGCGTTTCTCCAATCCTTACGGTGAACTAGCGTATTTAGCACAACACTCTCCCAACCGGAGTGCGTTGAGCAAGCGCTCAGTAGGTGTGCGTCGCTAAGCAAACCAGCGAGCCAGCATACATTTAAGTGACGTGTACATTTCATACTTATTTAAGAGAATATACAATTACGCTATAAAACCTAAATCACAAAGACTAATAAATTATCGCAGGGGCTTCAACAAATAAATTTGTTGGCAACGAATCCACAGTCAGCTGAAACTAGCCCAGCTTATACTCGGGATAAACCGAAGGTTCGTTACACTATATATGTTGAACCGTCCTATGTTCACAACTGACGGAGAGGACCAAGGTGGTGTTTGTCTCTCTTTCTTCACCCTTCCTACCTTGGCAATATTGAAGATTTTTAAATATTGTCCCTTAGTTAAGTTCTCAGCGATCTTAGCTACATCTTATAAGACCCGGGATGGATGATCGACAGTCTAAATTATAAGGCTCAAAAATTCATTATAACTTCAAATTTTTAATTCCATAAAATGCCTTTCAAAACGTACTACATTTCTAGCAAAAGGTGGTATTGAATTAATCATAAAGAGGGCGGATTACTAATATGAGTAGGGTTTACAATATGCTCTTGTGCTATGCTTACAGACTAACATGTTTGTTCTTTTGGTTTTCTTAACATCTTATAATACTAGTCTTATATCTACAAAATTGAGTCATGTATTCTTTTTACTATGCATTTTTTTGTTTTTCTTATACTCAATCACGAAGTGAATTAGTATGTTGGTTTTGTGCAATGTCCGTCTTGCTGTCCGTCCGTCCGTCCGTCCGGCCAAAAATGAGGCGTCTACGGCCACTAGGTGCGTGGCAATCCGCATTTGTAGTATCAAATTGCGATTTTTATATGCGTGAGCCATCTATGTATGTACATGTATATACAAATAGGCTTAATAGGCATTGATAACACGGAAGTAAACATTTTTATAAAATTAAAAAAATATAAAAGAAGCTAAAATAACAAATTTGCAATTTACAAAAAATAGTTTCCCGCGGGATTTGAACTCGCACCCAAGCGAAATAGCATGTTTGTCAAAATAACTAAACCGAATTTAACCGGCGTCTCTGCCGAGAGTGCTACCGCCTGCTTTGAACAACAGTAAATAAAACGAAATGATATTCTTGTTATGAAAAGCCAGAGTAGCGGTTAAAAACTTCAAGAACAGTGCAAAAACAAATCAGTCGCATTTGAGATTCTTAGAACACGCTAGAGTACGCATTTATGTGTACATATACACACATAAAAGTGAGCGCGTGTATAAGAAGGCTGGAATGCTTGATGCTATGCGTGCAGACTTGAGTCGAGTATATTACTTAATCTCTGTTTAAAAGTTGTCTAAGACCGGTATATGCTTGTGTTGGTTTCGTCTTACGCTGTTGTTGTCTTTATGTAGCCAGCTGCAGTTTCTCAAACGCAGTAAGCTAAGTTATATAGTTCACCGTAGTTGCGTAGCTGACTTGGCGTGATTAAGGTATTTTAAAGTCGTGATGAGTTGACAGTAGAGGTGACGGAAATAACTGTTGTTGTTAGGGTGCAATTAAGTTGTTGTTGTGGAATATACTTTGAGAATGATATTGGCGCGTTGTGCAAAGTATACTAGGAAGAGACACTTGCTCGTAACCGGAAACTTCGGCCTGGAGAGGGCTTCAATAACTATACTGTTTTGCTGCCAGTGGCTGCCTAAATTAAAATATATATTAATTTCCGATAAAAGTTTCACGTGATAACGTACCTCTAGATTTTATCACACTTTAAATTTGTATTTAACACTGCACGTGATAGAATTTCGATTTTTGTTATAATTCACCCCCCACCCCTATATCCACCCCCTTACCCTCATCTTTGTAAAAGGCGTATTTCAAATACTAGAGACTTGAGCTTTGGCAAATATACGCATAGTAATGCGGGTTTGTTTCGTTTTTTTTTCTTGTTGTCCGAATGTTTGTTATGTAAAGGAATCCTAAAATTTTAAAGTTTGTGTGTATTGGTGAAGGTATGGCAAGACCCACCCCCCTGCCGACAGAGTTAAGGGAACCAGAGGATTCCGCCCGCCATCACCCGAGCCACGTCTTGTGTATGTTTAGTTATGTATGTATGTATGTATGTATGTATGTATGTATGTATGTATACATGTATGTAAATAGATGTATGTGTATATATGTATGTATGTATATATTATAAGTAAACATTCAAATGCACGAAGATCGCATTCATACCCGAGTATGAACAGTTACATAAATTTTATGGCTCCCAACGAGGGGCCTGAAATTCGAAGAGTGAAGTTAACGCCCGCTGCATTCATATACAAGATCGATACATTACATATTCTTCGATTTGCATTTCTTTTTGTTTCTCTTTGAGGATTTCGTTAATATTCTTCCCGTTTGTTTTTGTTATTTTTTCTCCTTTTTTATGTTTTTATTTATTATTTCCCAAATAAAACGTTTTTTTTTTGGTCTGATAAACTTTGATTCGGTGATCGAACTCTGCATTCATTGCCGACTCTCCAGGCTTTGCTTAACCCCGTATCCGAGTAAGCCTCCATGTCCGATCGTTCTAGCCGAGCGCAATTGAGTGTACCTGCTTCGCGTCTGATCAAGCGCAGTGCTTCCGCATCTCCCATTCCGTCCGGGAAACCACAGACCACCAGCACTTTCAAGCGCAGTCCGGTCGTTACACGGTCCAGTCCGAAGCCAGCAGTATCAGTCAACATGTCTCTGTCCGATTTCATCGCTGCTGCGGATCGGCTCATTAAGTTCGAAGCCCGCATCGACGGTCCCGGAGATTCTCACGCCACTCATGCGGCCCAGCTCCGGGCCTTCGAGATCCGCCGAGATCGTGTCAAGGCATTATGGGATGATGCTGAGCAGCAGTATAAGGTCTGTGCCAGAGCATTGAGCCAAGGAGCGAGCAGTGGCGAAGTTGAAGCCATGGAGGCCAAATTCGACAACTGTTATTCTGTCTACGAGCGGTGTACGACCCATCTGGGTGTACAGATGCACTTGCCGCATCGAGTACACCGCTCGCTTCTATGTCCGCTCCTTTCGCCTCGTCTGGAGGCTGTCGTCTAACACCCGTTGATACGGAAGTGTTCCATAGCGACTACTTGCGCTGGCCAACATTCCGTGACCTCTTTACTGCAATTTACATTCAGAATTCAACTCCAAGACAGCAGGTGATGCAAATGCCTTAGTCGCCGAGTGCCCGCTCACGAACGACGGCTTTGCATCAGCTTGGGACGCCTTGTGTGACCGGTGCGAGAACAAGCGACTGTTAGTGAACAGCCAGCTCAAGATCCTTCTCAATCTCCCCCAAGTCACCAAGGAATCAGGCGCAGCTCTCAGAGAATTGCATGGCACCATTCATCGGTGTGTCACTGCCATCGAGCAAGCCAAAATCACTACGGAGAACTGGGATTGTATCCTTGTGTTCTTGTGCACTTCCAAATTGCCCGAACATACTCGATCTCTCTGGGAGCATTCTTTAACACGAAAATCAGACATCCCAGCCTGGAAAGACGTAAGTCTTTTCATTAGCGAGCATGCTCGCACGCTTGAAGCTATGGAAGGTGATAGGTCCCTCCCGAAAGTCCCAGGTTCAGACCCGAAATCCACGGCTAGCAACTCTCACAAAAAGGTCCATGCCTTCGAGTCACAAGTCCACTCCAAATCCAAAAATGCGATTTGTGTGCTAAAGAGAACCATCCGGTTCGTCTGTGTCCTCGCTTCATCCAAATGTCCTTGGCAGCGCGCGAGACATACATAAAGCGAAGGCAACTTTGCCTGAACTGCTTTGCTCAAGGTCACCAACTGCGCGACTGCACTAGCATACACAATTGCGCCAAGTGCAAGGGGAGGCACAATACACTGCTTCACCGTGAAAGCTCCACAGCAAACAGCTCCTCTTCCGGAGCCGCGGTGACTCTAGGTACTTCCGAAGTACCTCGTAATGTGCAGTCGTATTTCACGGCCGATACTCCAGGTGTCCTGCTTGGTACGGCCGTAATTGATATGTGTCACTTGGGGGTCACATATCCAGCCAGGGCTAGGGACACGATATCGATATCGACGTCGCGGGAATTCCCAATTACTTTTGAACTAGATTGTATAGTTTGGGATATACTACTTTCATATCACCCCATTTAGAAAGTGGTAAAACGTGGGTAGACAGGTAGCGACCTACTTCGTCATCGTTCATTGTTGATCTTGTTTTTTTGGTTCGCTTCCCTGCGTGCGTCCACTTTAATATTTTTTAATCTTGGATCCAGTAAACAAGCTATCGCAAGTAGGTGGTTTTCTTCGATGGATCCGATGGATCACTGCTTTAACTTTTTTAATGATTCAACTAGCGGAGTCTCAAATTAAGCGCAAATTGACTGCCGAGCTTGACGTGATTCCGCGTATTTTTCTTTACTCGATATGGCTCTAGAGATACTTGATAAGTAAAAATATCGAAACCAAAATATCGAGTAAAAAGTATCGGAAGCATCGCCCCAATGTATCCGATACAGAAAATATCGATACTTTTTTCGTGTCCCTAGCCAGGGCTCTAATCGACTCGGGGTCCGAGGCAACGTTCATTTCCGAACGATTATTCCGTCTGATGAAGCTACCATTCCGATCCGTGCAAACGCAGGTCTCCGGTCTAGGCCACTCTGTCGCAGCAAAATCAACAAAACTTTGTGACTTCCATATCGGCACTCCGCTGAAACCCCGAATTCGAATTGAGGCCTCAGCTTTGGTCATCCCACGGCACTCCGGCAATCTGCCATCGTACCGCATTCCGCAACATCTCTTAAACATCTCATTAGCTGATCCACTTTTCTTCAAGAGCGCTCAAATTGACGTTCTTTTAGGCGCGGATATCCTTCCGTCGATCGTTCAGGGGGCTTCCGCCCTAACCTCTACGGATCACTAATGTCCTTCAGTCCAATGCAAATCCTCCAATGGCGATACTATCGATACGTGTTCAATGCCGACATCACTAAAATGTATCGCCAAATTCGTGTTGATCCAAAACACACCCCTTTCCAACGAATCCTTTTCCGTAAGCCAGACGGCAACATCGGGGACTTCGAGCTAAGCACCGTCACTTTTGAAGTAAACTGTGCTCCCTTCCTGGCTTTGAGAGTTCTCAAACAGCTCGCAAATGACGTGAGATCCCGTTTGCCTCTCGCCAGCAAGGTCATCTCCGAGTGCATGTACGTCGATGACGTACTTGCAGGAGCACATTCCAAAGAAGAGGTGATCGCAACCATCGCCGAACTCACAGAAGCTCTGGAGAGTGCTGGGTTTCCTTTAAGGAAGTGGACATCCAATTCCATGGATTGTCTAAAGGCTATTCCAAAGAGTCATCTGCTGTGCGAGGATTTCTTAGAGCGTGCTTACGGAGCGGCTGTCTATCTCCGTGTAGAACTTGGCAACCAGATCTTCGTCAATCTGCTCTCCGCCAATACGAGAGTCGCTCCGATCAAATCCCTTTCTATACCCCTCTTGGAGCTTTGCGGTGCTGTCCTTCTGACCGACTTATGCTCAGTACTGCTCCCGGCATCCCCGGCAGTCAGTTTTCAGTCCTTTTACTGGACCGATTCGACTATTGTCTTAGCCTGGCTAAACAATCTTGCTTGCAATTGGACAACCTTCGTCGCAAATCGGATCAGTAAAATCACTGAGCTCACCAATCCTGGTGACTGGCATCATGTCAGCTCAGAACATAATCCTGCGGACCTAGCTAGCAGAGGAGCTCATCCACAAGAACTTCTCTCAAATCCGCTATGGTTCCATGGCCCAGATTGGCTTCGACTTTCCCAGTCTCACTGGCCACTCGTTCCTGCTCTTAGCCTGGAGATTGCTCTGGAGAAAAAATCATCTAAAAGTCATGCTGCCACCTTGACTCCTCCAGCTGAATTCACAAGCAGGTTTTCAGAACTTCATCGAGCCCTCCGTGTGTCCGCTTGGATGTTTCGTTTCATCAACCGGTGCAGGAGATCCGCTCCCCCTCCATCGCAAGAGCTCAGTGCTGATGAATTGCACTTTATTCAGTCCAGGTTCATCTCCTTGTGCCAAAAAAGAGTCTACTCAAAAGAGATCAGTTGCTTACATGCACAGCAACAACTTCCGGCCTCAAGTCCACTCCGCAATCTTAATCCTTTCCTGGATAGTAAAGGTATCCTGAGAGCATGCGGACGCATAAGGACATCCGCCTCCTTAAGCTATGACGAGCGCCACCCATCATCCTCCCTTCCTCGTGCTCTTTCACAAAGCTGCTGGTCCGTTTCACCCATCGCATATCCTTTCATGGCGGGAACCAATTAATTGTGAGACTCATCCGTTCACAATTCTCGATCCCTAAGCTGAAGGTCCTCATCAAATCGGTGATAAACTCATGCAAGTCCTGCGTAGTTTATCGTAAGCGTCTCCAAACGCAAATGATGGGCGACCTGCCAGCTGATCGCACAACCTTCACCAGGCCCTTCACCGTCGTAGGCGTCGACTTTGCAGGCCCCTTCGATGTGAAGAATTACGCCGGACGTGCCTGCCTCATCACAAAGGGGTACGTCTGTGTGTTTGTGTGTTTTAGCACCAAGGCTATCCATCTCGAGGCCACGTCCGACCTAACCACCGAAAAATTCTTAGCGGCGTTCTCCCGCTTGGTTGCTCGGCGTGGATGTCCGCAGAAGATTTACTCCGACAACGGGAAAACGTTTGTCGGAGCTGCAAAGACGTTATCGCGAGACTTTGTGGAATCACTCCGATCCGAGGTGCTTGCAAAGCACTCTCTCCATAGCCTATTCTGGCATTTCAATCCACCGAGCGCACCACACATGGGCGGCTTGTGGGAATCAGGGGTGAAGAGTTTCAAGGCCCTATTCTACAAATCCACTGCCTCGTTGAAATATACTTTCGAAGAGCTTTCGACCCTCCTGGCAAGAATAGAAGCCTGCCTCAACTCGAGAACGATAGCACCCATGTCCGAGGATTCCACCGATCTACAAGCCCTTACTCCAGGACACTTTCTAGTCGGTGAGCCTCTTATAACTATTACTGAGCCCAGAATTACGCAAGATGCGATGTCTATCCTGAATCGCTGGCAGCGACTTAAGGCTCTTCACCAACAATTCTGTTTCCGTTGGAAAGAAGAGTATCTTAAGGAGCTGCATAAACGTAATAAATGGCAGTTCGCACAACGTGACTTGAAGGTCGGCGACATGGTCATCGTGAATGACGACAATGTCGCCATCAACGAGTGGCGACTCGGCCGTGTCCACCTCACGCACCCAGGAGATGACGGGAAGGTCCGAGTGGCGGACATTCTCACCTCCCGGGGCATTGTCCGTAGACCCGTCCATAAGTTGGTCATCCTACCAACGGACGATAATACCGCTGTGATGTCCAACTAACCATGTATGTGCCTCTAATTCCATCACTTACCACCCCACACATCTCTCCTTTCAAGCTATGCCATCAGCTGCTCAATCCGAGACACCTGGCATCAACTCTTTCCGATGCCGCGTGTGTAGAGGGGTCCACGCTCTGCGGAAGTGCAGGCGTTTCCTGGGCCTTCCGGCCGAAAAACGTCTTCGCGCCGTACTAATCAATAAGTACTGCGCGAATTGTCTGGCGCACCAGCACTCCGGGCAATCCTGCCGAAGCAAGGCCAAAGGCAAGACGTGTGGCCAGAGCCATCATCCGATTTCCATTTCCGTGGCAAATCGGACCTGATTTTTCAAATTTTGCTATATTTTAGGCACTATTTATGCTAGAGACCTGAATTTTGGTATATATACGCGAGGTGACAACCTACGTCCAACGAGCTATGATGGATATATGTCCGCCCAAAGGGGGCGTGGCAAACCGCAAAAGCTTATATCTCCTACAGTTTAAGAGCTAGATGCTTCAAATTTGAATGGTAACATCCTCTATCAATGTCCCAAAAATAATCGTTACGCCTCTTTGGGGGCGTGGCATATCGAAAAATACCCTGTGTTTGAAGCTGCCGAGCTTTTTCGACAACTCTGGCTCCAATCATTTACAAAGGCACAAAATAAAAACCAAACAAGTAAGAAAACTCTAGTCGAGAGTGCTCGACTACGAGATCCCCTGAACCCTTCAAGCAACAGCCATTTCAATCATTTTTAGCGTCTCTCTGCTTACACAAACACACACATACACACGCAAACACACATACATAGACACCCATAGGCGCGCACGCATGGGCTGCAGTGTGGGCTTACTATGGGAACTTAATTGTTTAATAACTTTTTTTCTGGACGTACGTTCTCCATGAAACTTTCAGATTGTGGTTTTATCATTACTATGCGTATAATTGCCAAAGCTCAAGTCTCTAGTATTTGAAATACGCCTTTTACAAACTTATGGGTGAGGGGGTGGATATAAGGGTGGGGGGTGAAATTGAACAAAAATCGAAATTCTATAACGTACATATCAATCTACATTTAAAATTTGGATACTCTAGCTCTAAAGATGTAGGAGATATAATTTTATAACTGCATTTCGATAAGGTTTTTGATCGATAAAAAAATAACGGGATGAGTTATCGATTTTTAGTGATAAACTTGATATGCGCGCTGTATATACGGTCATTTTAAAAAAAAGTTCAAGTCTCTAGCTCGTATATCTTCGGAAATCGACGCGTTCATACATACGGACGGACGGACGGACGGACGGACGGACGGACGGACGGACGGACGGACGGACGGACGGACGGACGGACAGACAGACGGACAGGGCTAAATCAACTTCTCTCGTCGCCCTGATCAAAAATATATATACTTTGTGGGGTCTGCCACGCCTCCTTCTCCCTGTTACATACTTTTAACAAAACCATTATACCCTGATTTCCCATTTTCAATGGGTTCAGGGTATAAAAAACGATATAATTTAGCTTATTATTTATTAATTTAATGCCGAGTCTGTGGACACTGTTTAGGCGGAGTTAATTCGATTCGAGGCAAAAATATATAGGTGTTGCGCGAATGAAGACCGTTTTTATACAGAGTTTAAAAGAATATATGTAAAGAGGAGTATACAATTAACAGAGCGGATGAGATTTACATATGTATGTGTGTTATGCTCTGTTATGTGCAAGAGTGCGCTAACAGAGAATGAGAATGACAAAGGCAAGAGATTAACTTAAGAAAAGCTTATTTAACTATTAAGAGCAATTATTAGCTGCTGCGCCGAACACCCTGTATGTACATGTATATACAAATAGGCTTAATGGCAACTAAAATTTTCAATTTACAAAAAATAGTTTCCCGCGGGATTTGAAGTCGTAAATAAAACGAAATGATATTCTTGTTATGAAAAGCCAGAGTAGCGGTTAAAAACTTCAAGAACAATGCAAAAACAAATCAGTCGCATTTGAGATTCTTAGAACACGCTAGAGTACGCATTTATGTGTACATACACACACACATACACACATAAAAGTGAGCGCGTTTATAAGAAGGCTGGAAAAAAAAAAAAAACAAAACATTGAAGGGGCTTTGAACCTCCGCTACTCTAACATAAGTCGCGTCGCCTTTATCACCCACGCTATTGCTTTGCTTGACTATATGGTAGCTAAAATATAATAACGTAATAACAGAGCATCATCTGACAAAACTACAGTAACAGCTAGAAAATCCAGAAATCAATCGCAATTCTTAGAATATCAAAAAAGGCGCGCTTTTGTCTATACGCATAGAATAAGCAATGAGTTTTTGCACATGTATTAGAAAATCGCGCTGATCTGCTGCTAGCTTGGAACCGGTATCCAAAATATACAAAAATCAAAATTGTATAAAATTGATTTGAAGATCCTTGTTCTAAAGATGTACTGGATATAAACGGCAATAGCTATCGATGATTTTTTTATACCCTGAACCCATTGAAAATGGGAAATCAGGGTATAATGGTTTTGTGAAAAGTATGTAACAGGCGGAAGGACTCATCGCAGACCCCCTAAATTATATATATTCTTGATCTGGACGATGAGCTGAGTCGATATAGCCCTGTCCGTTTGTCCGTCCGTCTGTCCGTTACATGTTTGTAGTGATTAAGTAATCAAACTGAATTGAATTGTTGTTGCTATAGATTTTGATTTTTGGTATTTGTTAAGTTTATATTTTCGTAGTAGGTATATTTTGAAGTCATTTTGTAGAGAGTAAGTTAGGCAGTCAGTAGAATAAGTATTAGTTTGTAAGATAGCGCTAAGTAGGCAATAAGTAGGCGTAAGTGTTGTAGTAATTAGTTTTAGAATGTAAGCAAGAATTCGAATTAGTGGGCGGGCGCGCGATCAGCAATACAGCCGTGCAGCTCGAAAGCTCGCGGTGGTGAATTGCATTGCTAGTCGCGTGGGGAGATCTGCATAGCAGCAAGAAAGGGATTAAAAGCTGCGTGCATGAGTTAGTTGGGGGCTCTCGGAATGAGCGGATAGAAAAGTTAAATTTGGGCTCTCGGGACGAGCGGACGTAAGAGTTAATTTTGAGCTCTCGATATGAGCAGACGGATAAGAAATTTAAAGAAAAATATAGATTAGCAACTGTAAGGTATGTGGTCGTAGGTTAAATAAAGTAAGAAATGCATGGATAGACACTTGCGTATTCATTTGTAGTCGATTTGATTTAATTTACTGACGACTATAACAATACTAACAGGTAGTTAGAACGAGGTTACATCCCGTTCGCCAGAAGGTTAAAACTCTGGCATGTAAAATTGCGTGGTCTTGCGTGAACGCCGGCGACAACGCTGGGCGTTCGTCGATCCGCGGTCTACCACTCGTAGTAGCCCCACTAATCCCCCGCAATACGCCTTTGCAACCCCGACCCCAGCAATCTAGAGTGCGCTTGATCGCGCCACTCGATCGCTGCAGTCTTCCCATGTGCAAACGTGTGGGCATGGTCGGCGAGTTCAGGGCGCGTGGTCGCTTAACACATAATAACTCCCCACCCTCTCCTATTTCTCTAACTACGTACAGACCCGTTGTTGAGCTATCTTGATTTTTCGAATAGCTTTAAATTATTAAACGATTGAATTTACTTAATGATTAGTTTATTAGCGATTATTAGAGTTTACAGAGTTTATGTGATAGACGCGAGCAAGCGATTAGGCTGTCGTGCTGTCCGCTACTATGTTTGTAATAGTCAATCTAAAACTGCATCTGCTCTAAACACGAGTTAATTGCATACTAAGTACAATGTATGCGAGACACAACGCAAAAGGGAGAGCGTGATCTCCGTTACAAATTCTCTTAAATGATAACATATTCTATGAACTGCCGCTCTTAATTATAATGAAGCGATGATTGCTGAGCCCAACATCCTCCCCCCGTTGAAGACTTAGTCTTCAACAGAATCCTTAAGGGGCAGCAAGCACAGCTTATTTGTAGCTCTTCTTATCTCGCCAGCTTCAGTTTTTATTAGGGCTACCCGTGCAACGCCATCACTTCCAGGGATAAGTTCGATTATTCTGGCTAGTGGCCACTTAAGTGAAGGTAGATTCTCATCCTTCACAAGAACTATGTTGCCAATAGCCAAGCCAGGTTTGGAGGTTCTCTATTTCACTCGCTGTTGTAACAAGTTGAGATATTCGTCCCGCCAACGAGTCCAGAACACCTGCCGGAGATATCTTACGCGCTGCCAAGCATCCAAACGATTAAAATTGAGCCCTGTCAGGTTTGGCTCACTGAAGGACGAAGGAGGGCCACCGTTGAGGAAATGCGCAGGAGTCAACACGTCTATGTCTGATGGGTGCTCTGAAATCGAAACTAAAGGGCGTGAATTAACGACAGCAGCGATGTTGCAAACCAGTGTGCGAAGCTCATCGTAAGTTAGGACGGAGGACCCAACACATCGGTAAAAATGATGCTTCGCTGTCTTCACTGCAGCCTCCCATAAGCCACCAAAGTGAGGCGATCGTGGAGGGATGCCTTCTGGTGGGTGTCTGACAGAAATAGACGCTTCAACTCCTGAAGCTGGTTGCGGGCACCAAGAAAGTTTGTGGCGTTATCCGACCAGATTTGACTTGGCTTTCCTCTGGTGCATATGAAACGTTGAAGTTCATGCAAAAATGCCGCGGTAGTTAAATCCTTGAGTAACTCCAACCAAATAGCCTTCGTAGCAAAACAAATAAACACACAAACGTAGCATTTCACAGGCGCCTTGTTTCGTGACTCAGGCTTGTAAAAGAAGGGTCCGCAAAAGTCAACTCCAGTCACTCCAAAGACCCGATAGCCGTTGACTCGATCCTTGGATAGATCTGCCATTATGTGTTCAACGAGTCGAGGCCTTGCACGAAAGCAAATTACGCATCTCTGAATTACACTGGCTACAGTTTTTCTACCTCCAATTGGCCAATATTGGGAACGAACCAACGCAAGCATTGCTCGGGGACCAGCGTGCAAGTTTCGCTGATGGAAATGCATTATGATGGCTCTAGTTACTGGATGAACTTTAGGCAAAATAATTGGATGGCGACTATCGAAATTTAAAGTTGAGTTTTTGAGACGACCATCGACACGTAGCAGCCCAATCTCATCAAGGAACGGTGACAGCGAGGCTAGACTGCTGGATGACGGAACCATTCCTTTATTTCGAAGAGCATTTATGTCGTCTGAGAGATGTGTTCGTTGAATCATTCTTAACAGTATATGAGTGCCGTTCCGGATGTCTGCTAGGGTTATTCCTGGACCATGACTTTTTTTAATAAACTTTGATGCGTATGCAAACGTACGCTGCAAGCGGCCGAAAGAATTCACAAACTTGCAGTCCATAGAGACATCATGGACTGCGTCCTTTACAAGAAGCACAGTTCTTCGACGCTCAATTGAAGTTCTTTCTGGAAGTGCTGAGACTGGCCACTGAGATCTGGGCTTACAGAGGAAACCTGGACCGTTGAACCAATGTAATGATGCATTTAAATCCGAGGGCAATGCACCCCGAGATAATATATCCGCGGGATTCAGTGTTGTAGGTATATAGTGCCATTCCATTGCTGATGTGAGATCTTGTATCGTGGCGATGCGATTTGAAACAAAAACGTTAAATCGTCCGGGCTCGTCATTGATCCAAGAAAGCGCAACAGTAGAGTCAGACCAACAATGAAACTCGCCTGCGAAAATGCCTAAGCGAGCCACTTCATTCATTAGACGCGCAAGCAACTCTGCCCCGCATAGTTCCAGCTTGGGAACCGTGAGCGTTTTTAGAGGCGCAACTCGAGACTTAGAGCAAAGCAACCTGCTGATGGTATGCTGACCCCTGGATACAATATAAATGCAAGCTCCGTATGCCTCGATGCTGGCATCGCAGAATCCATGGACCTCAACCTTCGATCCTGGTATTAATGATAGCCTGGGAAATGCACTACTAAGACCATTGCCAAAGTTGCTGCAAATGTCTAGCCATGCAGTGTGACATGCAGACGGGAGACTCTCGTCCCAATCAAGTTTATGCCTCCAGAGTTGTTGCAAGAAGATTTTAGCCTTCGTTATTACTGGGCCGACCAGGCCGAGGGGATCATAAAACCTAGCAATAGACGAGAGAACAGAGCGCCTGGAGGGCACAGACAAAAATAACGCTGGTTTTGTTCCATATGTTACCGTATCAAGCCTGAAAACTTCCAACTCATCATCTGGGGAATTCCACCATAAAATGCATTGTAGACAGCTGTCCGGCGCAGGTACTTTCACGCAACGATACATTTTGCAAATATCGCCGGTGAGTGCAACTGGATAAGATCGGAAGCGCAATAATATGTTGACTAATTTTGGCTGAATGACGGGACCTGACATTAGAATGTCATTCAACGAATGCCCAGTTGTTGTAGATGCATTTCCATCAAAGACGACGCGAAGCTTGGTAGTTGTGCTATCATCCTTCAGAACGCAGTGATGAGGAAGAAAATATCTGCATAGATGGAATGAATTTAGAGGAACGCGTGACATGTGACCAAGTTCAAGATACTCATTCAGAAATGCTGAGTATTGAGACCTTATATGCGGCAAACGACTCAATTTCTTTTCCAAATTGAGAAACCGATGTCGCGCTTGCTCATAAGAATCTCCAAGAAGCTCGCAACTAAGCTTAACAGGCAGGCGTACTGTATATTGGCCACTAGCCAATCGATTGTAATACCTCGCAAAATGCGCTTCGCAGTCTGAGTCTTCCTTGCTGAACCTTACAATGGAATCGCTGCAGCGCTCGACTTCCCAAAAGCGACGAACGAGACTGTCCAACTTGATATCAGCACAGGAGTCTGTAATCGGATCCGAAGGCGCCTTTGAAGCTATTAGCACGGCGTTGTGGTTGCGAGCCTCGCCACCTGATACAACCCAACCAAGACGAGTCTTCTGTAACAATGGAAATCCAGGCATCAACTTGATTTGTTCCACACAGAGCAAATCATAAAACAGGCTAGCTCCGATAAGCAGATCTACTCGTTGCGGCCTATGGAAAGCTGGATCTGCCAGCACTATATTGTGCGGTATGCTCCAATTGCTCGTATTCACATTAGAACTGGGCTGCCTGCCAGTTATATTTGCAGCTACCATAGCCGTTATGCTAGTTGTATATTCAGATGCATGAGCTTGAAGAGTGAGGCAAATGCTGCTACCATCCATGGCAACATTGGAGTCGCCTATGCCGCATACAGATGCCACCGATTTTGTTCTCTTAAGTTGCAGGAGATTCGCAAATCTGGCTGTAATGAGATGTAGTTGAGAGCCTGAATCTAAAAGTGCACGACAAGGAACAAGCTCGCCAAACCGATTCCTTGCCAGAACCACTGCGGTAGCCAGGAGCACATCGCTGTGCAGATCCTTGGATAAGAGAGTAGTGGCTGGTGCTGAGGGCTGAGGGATGGTCTGTATTCTTGATGTAGAAGATTGTTGATGGGGCGGAATTGCTGCCTGTGATGTGCTGGAGTGGCCGAGATGAAGAAGCGTATGATGCTTGACTCCACAGACCCGACAACTGCGCGAGCCACATTGTCGCGACTGATGACCTCCCTTGAGACAATTCAAACATAAGCCAGCCTTTCGGACCTCATTCAGGCGAAGACTAGGAGACAAGTTTGCGAATCTTGGGCATTTGTAGATTGTGTGCTCAAGATCATTAAAAAAATTGCAACTGTGCGTACTGTGGCCGGTTACGAGAAATGCTGATCTACTGGTAGCAACCTTACTGCAAGAATTCATCGGCTTACTTGACGAATAGTTTGTAAGAGCAAATTTCATCGATTCCAAAGTACGGCAACGAAGCTCAAGAAATGAGGAAGAGCCATCTCTGAGTTGTCCAATTTCTCTTCCCATTTAGCTTGTGAGGCCTCATCAAGCTTCTGTAGCAGTATCTGAGCAATCATGGCACTGGCTATCTGCTCTGTTGTACCCAGACTACTGAGCGCACGCATATGGACATTGAAGCTGTCAGATAGCTCACGCAGCTTGATTATGGATCCATTTTCTACTCTTTTGAGACCTAAGATCCTTACGATGTGGGCCTGGAAGATTAAACGTCGATTATCATATCTCTGCTTTAATAAATTTATGGCAATTGTATAATTATCATTAGAAATTTACAAAGAGCGAACCGTATCCAACGCTGCGCCATCGAGGCAGGACCGGAGGTGCTGAAGTCTTTCCATATTGCTGATTTCTGGCCGACTTTCAATGATTGTAGAAAACATTGAGTAGAAGTCAGCCCAATTAGCATATCCACCGCTGAACGTAGGTAGCTTTAATGGCGGCAACACAGGCGCAGGCTGCAATCTGGGAGCGGATGCGAGAGGAGGGTCAATTGGACGACTAAACGTGGAACTATGATGCGCTTGAGCAGTACGACTTTGCACTTCGGACATTATTGTTGACTGCATGACCATTATTAAATCATCAAAGTCAGTGCGCAAATTGCTGGACATCTCAGTAAAGTCGAGCTCCTCTAGACTTTCATGGGCTTTGCTAAAGGAGTGGCTTAGCTAGTCGATATGCTCCAGTAGAACATTTAGAACGCTGTCACTGTGATCGGCAAGAGCATCTGAATCGACCTTGGGTTGTAGCTTTTTTACGCGTTCAAACACCGACTGTACCTTGAGCTTATAAAACCGCACGCGATCTTCGGGAGCAACTGCACTAGCATCTAAATTCGACATGACGAGTACAGCAAGAGTAACACGAATTGAGTTCAAAGTCGTTGGTGCGAGCGTGATTGCAAGAGTAAAGTAAATGTATATATGCTATAGCGCAGACACAAACTTGGAATAAGTCGTATTTGTCGAGCAGAGTACTTGCAACTTTAATAAACTGGCAAAATGGTATTCAAATAATAGACACGTATGAATTGTTGCACACCGGTACGATTATTATGGACGCGCTCGTATCGCAGCCGTGGCGAAAGAGTGCAATGCCAACGAAGAATAACGGCAAGCATGTAATTACACTGTGCTTATGCAAACTTAATCACTTATAGATTGAAGCTATAGAACACGCAGTCACTAACCATAGAAATAGTTGAGAAATTAGCTGATTCTTTATTAGATTGTCATTTGCAGAAGTTTTCGCATGTGTACTACTTTTACGGGCGCCAGTGTATTGCAGACCGAACGAAAGAGTGCCTGGCGAATTGGCAAAGTAACGGCACTCAACTAATCGCTATATACACTGCTTATGTTCACGGGTGTATGTATGTATGTGATGCTGTCAATATATATATGTAAATATATAGAAAGAAACGAAAAGAGAAAATATCACGTCGGGGTCACCAAATGTTGAGCTATCGAGATTTTTCGAATAGCTTTAAATTATTAAACGATTGAATTTACTTAATGATTAGTTTATTAGCGATTATTAGAGTTTACAGAGTTTATGTGATAGACGCGAGCAAGCGATTAGGCTGTCGTGCTGTCCGCTACTATGTTTGTAATAGTCAATCTAAAACTGCATCTGCTCTAAACACGAGTTAATTGCATACTAAGTACAATGTACGCGAGCCGGCGGACCTTACAAGTGGCGCCCGAGCAAGGACTGCGGGGCTGGAGAGAGTGTGGCATGCGGGCGGCGTAAAATCCCGCCGGCATGCACAAATAGAGGTGCTGGGCAGTAAAGGTGATGGCAAAGATGTTGGTGGTGGTTATTTTGAACATACATACATATGTAGGCAAGGTGCATGTAAAAGCAGTGAAAAATCGAGAACATTCTTAGCAAAGTGAATAAAACTAGAAACGTGTATACCCTACGACGGCCACGGGGTCGAGGGTAGAAATTTCGAGAAGCGTCGAGCGAAAAACGGGATTAGAAAACCGTTACGGTGCCGAAAAGTACAGTGCGCGCGAAAATATTACGCAGGAACGTAAGCCGAAGACGCATATGCAGAAGCATATGCACGCGCGGGGGCAACGTAACGGACATCGCCGAAACATAGCAAAGAGGAATGGTAAGAGCAGAACGGGTATATGCGCCCACTCCGAGAGTAAGTACAAAAAAAACAAGTAAGAAAGCTCTAGTCGAGACTGCTCGACTACGAGATCCCCTGAACCCTTCAAGCAACAGCAAACACACACACATACACACGCAACACACATACATAGACACCCATAGGCACGCACGCATTAACAGGCATGGGCTGCAGTGTGGGCTTACTATGGGAACTAAATTGTTCAATAACTTTTTTTGTGGACATACGTTCTTCATGAAACTTTCAGAATGTGGTTTTATCATTACTATGCGTATATTTGCCAAAGCTCAAGTCTCTAGTATTTGAAATACGCCTTTTACAAAGATGAGGGTAAGGGGGTGGATATAGGGGTGGGGGGTGAATTATAACAAAAATCGAAATTCTATCACGTGCAGTCGAGTCTACATTTAAAATTTGGAGACTTTAGCTCTAAAGGTGTAGGAGATATAATTTTATAACTGGTTTTCGATAAGGTTTTTGATCGATAAAAAAATAACGGGATGAGTTATCGATCTTTTGTGATAAACTCGATATGCGCGCGCTATATACGAGCATTTTAAAAAAAAGTTGAAGTCTCTAGCTTCTATATCTTCAGAAATCGACGCGTTCATACATACGGACAGACGGACAGACGGACAGACGGACATGGCTAAATCGATTCAGTTTGTCGCCCTGATCAAGAATATATATACTTTGTGGGGTCTGCCACGCCTCCTTCTCCCTGTTACATACTTTTAACAAAACCATTATACCCTGATTTCCCATTTTCAATGGGTTCAGGGTATAAAAAGGGAATCTAAAAGTGGTTTAAATTGAGCGAAACGAAAATATCATCGAGAGATATAACTGCAGCGAGAAATTAATAATTTAATTTAAAAGTGAGTGCGAGTGAATTTACCCGGTGATAGAAAAGTGAGATTGTGAAGGGTATATTCATGCACGCATAGGCAAGCGTGCATATATGTATGTATATATGTGCACGTAAAAGAGGCAGAGAAAGAGTAAATAGCAAAGAACATTCGAGCGCATATATATGTATATGTATGTATATACATATGTACATGTAAGAATTAGTGGGGAGAGAGTGAATAGTGACGAATATTCAGTAATGCGCGCATAAACGAATGTGCGTATGTATATACGCATATATGTATGTATATATGTGCGTGAGGATAGATCGAGAGAGAGAGAGTAATTGGTCAAGCTGGTGCGTGTGATTATGCGCATATGACACTAGGTGAGTTTGTGTATATGATCGCACAGTGGGCTGAGGCCGGTATATGAGTGAGTGAAATCAGAAATGGCTTTGGGCGAATATGAGCGTGAGGACGTACAGTGTGCCGAGGCCAGTATATAAGTAAGTGAAAATAGAAAACATATTGTGCGGGTATTTAAGCGTGAGAATGCACAGTGGGCTGAAGTCGGTATAAAATAAAGTTAATAAATAACAAATAAATGAAAAATAAATAAAAAAATTATAAATAAATAAAAATTATAAATAAATAAAAATTTATAAATATAAAAAAATTATAAATAAATAAAAATTTATAAAAATTATAAATAATCAAAAATTTCTTCGGCCTGGAGAGGGCTTCAATAACTATACTGTTTTGCTGCCAGTGGCTGCCTAAATTAAAATATATATTGTAAGGATCCAATTTTTCCAGCTGGGGCAGCGTCAGTTTGCCCAGGGTGGATGCCACAAGAAAATTTATTAATTGCGGTGACCGGACTTTAGAGAGGGGGGGGGGGGGTATAGGGAACAACGGGGAACAATGCCGAGGGTTTGGCCTCTCAGCGAACGGGAATGGCCGCGTTCTCTACATTGACATTGACTACTTTTACAGTCGGGCGTTGCCGCGACAGATTTTCTAATAAAACGTAACAAACAAGGGGGGGGGGGGGGGGGAAGAGTAGGGATTCACTATCGCTGTTAGGATTTAACAGATTTAAATCATAATATAAAAAAAAAGAGCACTCCAAGTTCAACTTTCAATTTCTATTTTATTCATTTCACATATTTCGTTTAACAATAGCCAGTCATAAACTATTTGTACGCCCTTATTTTAATTCACTTCCGTTTCACTTAAAACTCTAATTAGCTAATTTCGCTCACCCGCTTCTATTCGCCGTTCGCAAACTAATCAATCATCTCGCTCTCAGCCGAACGCCTCTAAGCCTCCGCCGCGATCCGCCTCGGCGTCGGCAACGCAACTCACCACGGCGTCGGCCCTTCGAACTTTCGCCGCAAAGGCAGAGTTGCATTGCCGATCGCCGCGACTTGCGCGCGTCCCTTGACCCATTTGAATTGCAGAAATTATGTGAGGCGGTTCGGCGAGCCGCCTTACACCCCCCCCTTACTTTGCAGAGCGATGGTCACGCTTCCCGAAGGCGCGACTGTCACATTTACAGCGACCCCCTCGATCCAGATGCGGAAACGTGTCCTCCTGTGTGGCAGCCTCCGCCTCTGCAACTCCCGTTGCACCGCCTCGATCGTGAATTCGTTCAGCGTCGCGCCTGCTGGACGGATCCGCCAACCGTCTGGGATGGTCGGTGTTGGCTCGCCCGGGATGGAACCCTCCCCCATGAGGATTTCGAACAGGTTCGGCTCCCACCCGTCTAGAACGTCGGCCATGTCGGCCAGCAGTCTGGCCTCATCTTCCTCCGGCTCTGGCACTACGCTCGGCTCTTCCTGTGGGTCGTGCCTGCCTTGTTCCGGACCCCGGGCTCGTTCTCCTTCTTCCGGGATACTTTGATCTGGCTCAAAGGGGGTTGTGTGGCGATTGCCTCCCGTCTGGCGTAACTTCGCCGCCACTTCCGCCAAATCGACTCTCGGCACCTTTCTGGCCGGGCTCTCCGACGGACTTCGCCGGCATCGGCGTCGGAGTGGGGGGCTCGATTCGCTCTCCTCGTCGCTGGATTCCGATTCGAACGGTACGGCTCGTGCCTTCCTCCTTTCGCCTCGCCGCGTCCACAATGATGGGGATCGTCGTCCTTCGTCCCACGCTGTAGTCTCCGAGTCGAGGGGTGCGACGAAAGGACTGTGCTCCCGGCGGCCATCCTGTCTCCGAGACGGGGATCGGTCTTCAGATGACTCCGCTCCCCATTGTCTCCTCTCTTCCTCCGGCGACTGGACCTCCCGCATCTCCTCTTCCTCGTTTTCGCTCTGGGGGGCGGCACGTTCCTCCGGCCCTGATATCGCTGGCGGCGGCGGGAGGGATTGTGGCTCCTCCACGTATGGCGGCGCCCCTCGCGACTCGGGTATCTCCACGTAGATAGTGGTGAACTCCACCTTCATTAGCATAACACATCCATCGAGCCTCTCGGCGATGTTGATCGAGGATCGATGGATTGTGTGTTTGTATTTAGGTGGGGGTCGCTCCTGGGCCTATAATATTCCCGGCCCATCCTCGGATCGCCCCGCCTTTGGTACTCCGTACCCGGGAATGGTTCGGTGTCAGCATCGCTGACATCTTCGACGCGGGCCGCCTCTTCTTCCTCCCTCTCGTCCTCGCTGCTGATAATGATAGTCTCGTCCTCCATCGTTGTCGTATCTGAAAGCTCAAGCATTAAGTTATACGCTTTTTAGGATATTGCTTCCCAAAACTACGGGTTAATATCACAACTTTTACGAGATACTACGGGGGGGGGGGATTGAATAACAGGTTTGAGGTGAGGAAAAGGCGTGGCTAGACTGAGGTATGTTGCCGTCAGTGATCAGGGACGTCGATGGTCCCTCGGCTTTCATCCCGCTCTTCTTCGCTCTCGTCGCCGTCGTGATGGAAGGGCTTGAGCTGGGAGACATTAGCTACCCTTCTTTTTCGTTCGCCGCGTTTGGCGAGGCGCACGATGTTGGGAGAGACAAACCCAACGATCCTGAACGGCCCGTCATACTTCGGCGCCAGTTTCGCCGCGAAGCCATCCGCCGCGTTGGACAACTGATGCTGCCTCAACAGCACTAACGAACCTAGCTTCGGCCTCCACTCGCGTCTACGCAGGTTATAATAACGCCCTTGGTCGCTCGAGGCCCTCTGCAGGTTGTTGCGGGCGATTGCGAACACTTCTCTCATCTTGTCTCTTTTAGCATCTGGGTGAAGCCCCTCTGTCGCCGATCCGGGTGTTACTTCGTCGTATAGGGCAGCTGGCAGGCGTGGCTCTCGCCCTAACATCAGGAACGCCGGGCTGAACCCCGTAGAATCCGCCACGCTGGAATTGATAGCCAGCGTTATTTCTGGCAGTAACTCATCCCATGAGCTCTGGTGACCCTGGACGTATTGTGCGATCATCGTTTTAATCGTACGGTTAGCCCTCTCCGTCGGATTCTCCTGTGGCGAGTACGGCGCTGTATGTTGGAGTGTCACCCCCAGGGACCCCATGAACGTCTTGAAGCTCCTACTCGTAAATTGGACGCCATTGTCGCAGATGAATATCCTAGGTACTCCAAATCTGCCGAGTATTCGTTCCCCGGAACGCCGACTGCAGATGTGCGGTAGTGACCTTTCTCAACGGTACCAGCTCCACCCATTTAGCGAAAGCGTCGTGGAACACCAATAGCATTGTGTTCCCATGCTTGGATCGAGGCAAAGGTCCCACGAAATCCGCGCACAGGACCGCCATCGGTTCCGCTACCTGTCTGGTCAGCATCTGTCCGGCCGGCTTTTGTTGTACGCTCTTGAATTTCTGGCATGTGACGCAGCGCTTCACGTAACGAGCGGCATCTCGGGACATACCTGGCCAATAGTATCGCTGCGCTAATCTTGTCGCCGTTTTCCGCACACCTTGGTGTCCCGCCGTGGGGGCGTCGTGGCACTCCTGGAGTACCCGGTTCCTTTGGCCTTCCGGGACGCATAGCTTCCAGGGGATGTAATCCTCGTCGTCCGTCCGATGTCCCAGGTTGCGGTACAAGTGTCCATTCTCCTCCACGTAATCTCTAAACTTCTCGGGGTTGTTAGCGATGTTCTCACGCATCCTTGCTAACCATTTACAAGGGTAGTGAGCCTCCACCGCTTGTTGGCAGCTCTCCAAGGGCTGGCGAGACAATGCATCGGCCACCACGTTTAGGCTTCCCCGGCGATAACGGACGTCGAACTGGAACTGCTGTAGTTCCAACGCCCATCGAGCGATCCTGCCCGTGGGGCTCTCTATCGAGTTCAGCCATTTCAACGCTAGGTGGTCTGTTACCACGTCGAACCTGTAGCCTTCTAGATAACAACGCATCTTCCTGATTGCCCAAACGATCGCGAGGCACTCTTTCTCCGTGGCCGAATAGTTCGCCTCCGTTTTCGTCAGTCTTCGGCTGGCGTAGGCTATGACTCGTTCTCGACTCTCGATTTCTTGAGTTAGTACTGCGCCCAGCCCACAGTCGCTGGCGTCGGTTTGCAGCACAAATTTTTCTGAGAAGTCGGGGCATGCCAAGACTGGTGCTGTCGTCAGGCTCTCTTTCAACTTCTGCAGCGCATCTTCTTGCTCCTTGGTCCAGACCCATTTCTGCCCTTTCTTGAGCAGCTTGGTCATCGGTTGGACCAATGACGCGAAGCTCGGCACAAATCGCCTGTACCAAGAGGCCATTCCCAAGCATTGTCGTAGCTCTTTCAGGTTCTTCGGCGTCGGGAATTCTCGAATTGCTTCGACTTTCGCGGGGTCGGTACAGATTCCTTCACCACTGATGACGTGGCCTAGATACGCCAACTTTTCCCGAAAAAAACTGCATTTTTTCCTATTGACCTTGAGGTTAGCCGCTCTCAGACGCCGGAAAACCTCCCTCAAATTGGCCGTGTGTTCTTCTTTCGAGGCTCCGATCACCACTATATCGTCTAGGTACGCGAACGCGTGGGGCTCCTCCCGGGTCCGATCCCTATCCAATTCTCTGAAGTTCCCCCGCCGAATGCAGTCCGAAGGGCATTACCCGCCACTGGAACAACCCTCTCCCCGGGACCGTGAAGGCTGTGTATTCCCTGCTGTCCGCCGCCATCGGGATCTGCCAGTAACCGCTTTTGAGATCGAGTGTAGATATGAACCGGGCTTGCCGCAATCTCTCCAGGATGTGATTAATCCTAGGAACAGGATAGGCGTCCGGAATCGAGTGAGCGTTGAGCTGCCGGTAATCCACACACATGCGCCATTCTCCAGTCTTCTTCTTGACCAAAACTATGGGCGCACTGTGCGGACTCCTCGATGGCTCGATAGCTCCAACCCTGAGCAGTTCGTCAACCTGCTCGTTGATTATTTTCTGCATTGCTGGATTCTTTGGGTAGTATCTCTGTTTGTGAGGTTTATCGTCCCGCATCCTAATGCTGTGTTCCGCTATGTGGGACACTCCTTCGAGCTTCTCGAAGAGTGCCAGCTCGGCTTCAAGGAACTCCTTTAGGCTAGGCTCCAGATCTTCCGGCCATACCACGGCTTCGAGGGCCGGCCTTGCGTCGCGTTCTTCTTCCGAATCTGTCGCATCTTGTCTCGCGGGGTGCTCTCCTAGCCTCCGTTCGAGCCACTCGTTTCCCTTCCTGTCGGCCCTCGCGCAAATGCCGGTGCCCTCTGCGATTCCGTATACGGTCGAGCTTTCTGTTTCTTAGACGGCGGAGTCCAGCTTGGCGCCTCGGGGTCCAAACATGACGCATTAGCATAGCTCGAGCGTTGAGCGAGTGTCTCCCCGTTTTCAGCGTGACTGTTCTCTTTGGGCGTTTCTTCCATCCTCATTGTCAGTTCCGTTTCGCCACAGCGCAGCGTCGCCCCCACCGCACGCAGGAAATCCATCCCTAAAATAATGTGATCCAACATAGTCGGCATGATGAGCACCGTCATTTGCACTACTTTTCCCGCGAGGGTTATGACCACCTTCATTGTTCGCTTTACGTCCAGCGACGACCCGTCGGCTAACCTTATTCGCGACCGTATTTCCTGTGACTCTCCTTGAACTGCCTGCCGGCGCACGCATTCTTCACTCATGAAGCTGCGGGTGGCTCCGGTGTCGATCGTAGCGGTCATGATCCGGCCCCCGATCCTCACCGTCGCGACGATCCTTCCTTCTTTTACCCTTAACGGGTATTCCCCTCTCTCTCTTGGTGTTAATCGGCGCCACCCCGCTTCGTAGGACGGCGCCCCTATTCGTTTCTCGCTCCCGTCTGAAGACAACACTCCTGCGTACTCTTCCCCTTTCTGCCGCACCGTCGGCAAAACAGCACCTATGCGCCGCGACATTCTCTGGCGAAATGTCCCACTTGCCACATCGATAGCAGACCCGTCGCGGGTCGAAATCGAAGCCGGCATCCTGTGTTATCATGCGATTCGCTGCCTCCGTTGGTGCCGTTGCTGTTGCCGCAGTGTGGCCTGAGCCTCGCTGCTCGGTTCGTTGCTCCGACGTTTGCGCACGGAACGGATTTCCAGGCCGATTGTCCGTCGGCATCGCCCAAGGTGCCCTCGAGTGGCTCGCCACGGGCTTCCTCTCCCAAATCCTTCTTTGGCCCTGGACATTTTCGTATTCCGTCGCCATCTGGGTTAGCTGTGTCAGCGTTGTGAAATCGTGGCGTCTTACGTATAACCGATACTCAGGCGCGGCGTTCTCGTACACCCTGTGTAGCTCTTGCGCCGCGCTGTATCTGGCCTGACGTATCAGCAACCTGAGTTCGAGTAGGTAATCCTTAAAGCTTTCGCCCTGTCGCTGATGACGCGCCCGGATCTGGTCCTCCAGGCGCTCGAAGTATTGCGGCGGCAGGAAAAAGTCCAGAAACTCTCTCTTGAACTCGGTCCAGGTCGCGTCTCTCAACCCGCTGGTTAAAAGCCACTTCGCCGCCTTATCGCTGAACATCTCGCTCATCGCTCTCGGCATCCGGTCCAACTCTATGCCGTATGTCTCTTCTCCCCTCTACATCCTAACGGTCCGCCTGGCCGTCATACCTCATACCCCACTTCCTCACCTGTTCAGCCACGCACCAAGGCGGGTGTCTCTCCGGTGGTAAGTGGGGCATGTGGTCGCGCAAAGGGGTTCTTGGCGTAGGTGGCGCCACTCTCGCCTCGTCGACGATAGGCACTTTTAGCCTCAAGTTTTCCATCGGGGCCGACTCCAACTCTTGCAATTTGCGGAGGTCAGGTTCCGATTTCTGATAGGCGCGTCCCCCCATGCCTTCCGCTGCTGATCCCGGAAGCGTATCCGTCACTTTAGGGAAACGGGCCTCTATTTCGCCTAGGCGCATCCTCATCCCCGCAGAGTGTTTACCGCTTTGTATATATGCCGACAGCCTTTTACGTAGGTCGTCCACCCGACCGTCGCATTCCAGTCCGAGCTCTCGAATTATTGCCACCAACTCCTCTTTGTTGCGGTAATATACCCAGCGCACGCTGAGTCCCGAGTTTTGTCCTGCTCCTCCTTCCATCTTTATCTGAGTTTTTATATTTTCTTCTTCTCTTTTTCTTTTTTTTCTCTTTTTTTTTTTTTTGACTTTATTCTAGGTTATTTTATTTTACTCTATTTATTTATTTATTTATTATTATTATTATTATTATTATTATTATTATTATTATTATTTTTTTTTTTTATTTATTTACTTTTTTTTCTTTATTTATATTTTTTTTCTCTTTTTCTTTTCTCTTCCCTTCCCTTCTCTTCGCTTCTCTTTTCTCCTCTTACTTTACTTTATTTTATTCTATTTTACTGTATTTTACTTCAATGTAATCCAATTCAGTTTAATTTCGTTTTATTGTGTTTTATTCAATTTAGTTTCATTTTATTTTATTTTATTTAATTTAAATTTATTCAGATTAATTTAGTTTTATTTTATTTAATTTAAATTTATTTAATTTAATTTTGTTTTATTCTATTTTATTTTTATTTTATTTTGTATTGTTTTATTTTATTTATTTTATTCTACTTTATTTATTTTATTTTATGTTTATTTTATTTTATATTATTTTATTTTATTTTATTTTTTTTACTTTATTTTATTTCATCAGTAGGGATTCACTATCGCTGTTAGGATTTAACAGATTTAAATCATAATATAAAAAAAAAAGAGCACTCCAAGTTCAACTTTCAATTTCTATTTTATTCATTTCATATATTTCGTTTAACAATAGCCAGTCATAAGCTATTTGTACGCCCTTATTTTAATTCACTTCCGTTTCACTTAAAACTCTAATTAGCTAATTTCGCTCACCCGCTTCTATTCGCCGTTCGCAAACTAATCAATCATCTCGCTCTCAGCCGAACGCCTCCAAGCCTCCGCCGCGATCCGCCTCGGCGTCGGCAACGCAACTCACCACGGCGTCGGCCCTTCGAACTTTCGCCGCAAAGGCAGAGTTGCATTGCCGATCGCCGCGACTTGCGCGCGTCCCTTGACCCATTTGAATTGCAGAAATTATGTGAGGCGGTTCGGCGAGCCGCCTTACACCCCCCCTTACTTTGAAGGCGCGACTGTCACATTTACAGCGACCCCCTCGATCCAGATGCGGAAACGTGTCCTCCTGTGTGGCAGCCTCCGCCTCTGCAACTCCCGTTGCACCGCCTCGATCGTGAATTCGTTCAGCGTCGCGCCTGCTGGACGGATCCGCCAACCGTCGGGGATGGTCGGTGTTGGCTCGCACGGGATGGAACCCTCCCCCATGAGGATTTCGAACAGGTTCGGCTCCCACCCGTCTAGAATGTCGGCCATGTCGGCCATGTCGGCCAGCAGTCTGGCCCCATCTTCCTCCGGCTCTGGCACTACGCTCGGCTCTTCTTGTGGGTCGTGCCCGCCTTGTTCCGGACCCCGGGCTCGTTCTCCTTCTTCCGGGATACTTTGCTCTGGCTCAAAGGGGGTTGTGTGGCGATTGCCTCCCGTCTGGCGTAACTTCGCCGCCACTTCCGCCAAATCGACTTTCGGCACCTTTCTGGCCGGGCTCTCCGACTGACTTCGTCGGCACCGGCGTCGGAGTGGGGGGCTCGATTCGCTCTCCTCGTCGCTGGATTCCGATTCGAACGGTACGGCTCGTGCCTTCCTCCTTTCGCCTCGCCGCGTCCACAATGATGGGGATCGTCGTCCTTCGTCCCACGCTGCAGTCTCTGAGTCGAGGGGTGCGACGAAAGGACTGTGCTCCCGGCGGCCATCCTGTCCCCGAGACGGGGATCGGTCTTCAGATGACTCCGCTCCCCATTGTCTCCTTTCTTCCTCCGGCGACTGGACCTCCCGCATCTCCTCTTCCTCGTTTTCGCTCTGGGGGGCGGCACGTTCCTCCGGCCCTGATATCGCTGGCGGCGGCGGGAGGGATTGTGGCTCCTCCACGTATGGCGGCGCCCCTCGCGACTCGGGTATCTCCACGTAGATAGTGGTGAACTCCACCTTCATTAGCATAACACATCCATCGAGCCTCTCGGCGATGTTGATCGAGGATCGATGGATTGTGTGTTTGTATTTAGGTGGGGGTCGCTTTTGGTACTCCGTACCCGGGAATGGTTCGGTGTCAGCATCGCTGACATCTTCGACGCGGGCCGCCTCTTCTTCCTCCCTCTCGTCCTCGCTGCTGATAATGATAGTCTCGTCCTCCATCGTTGTCGTATCTGAAAGCTCAAGCATTAAGTTATACGCTTTTTAGGATATTGCTTCCCAAAACTACGGGTTAATATCACAACTTTTACGAGATACTACGGGGGGGGGGATTGAATAACAGGTTTGAGGTGAGGAAAAGGCGTGGCTAGACTGAGGTATGTTGCCGTCAGTGATCAGGGACGTCGATGGTCCCTCGGCTTTCATCCCGCTCTTCTTCGCTCTCGTCGCCGTCGTGATGGAAGGGCTTGAGCTGGGAGACATTAGCTACCCTTCTTTTTTCGTTCGCCGCGTTTGGCGAGGCGCACGATGTTGGGAGAGACAAACCCAACGATCCTGAACGGCCCGTCATACTTCGGCGCCAGTTTCGCCGCGAAGCCATCCGCCGCGTTGGACAACTGATGCTGCCTCAACAGCACTAACGAACCTAGCTTCGGCCTCCACTCGCGTCTACGCAGGTTATAATAACGCCCTTGGTCGCTCGAGGCCCTCTGCAGGTTGTTGCGGGCGATTGCGAACACTTCTCTCATCTTGTCTCTTTTAGCATCTGGGTGAAGCCTCTCTGTCGCCGATCCGGGTGTTACTTCGTCGTATAGGGCAGCTGGCAGGCGTGGCTCTCGCCCTAACATCAGGAACGCCGGGCTGAACCCCGTAGAATCCGCCACGCTGGAATTGATAGCCAGCGTTATTTCTGGCAGTAACTCATCCCATGAGCTCTGGTGACCCTGGACGTATTGTGCGATCATCGTTTTAATCGTACGGTTAGCCCTCTCCGTCGGATTCTCCTGTGGCGAGTACGGCGCTGTATGTTGGAGTGTCACCCCCAGGGACCCCATGAACGTCTTGAAGCTCCTACTCGTAAATTGGACGCCATTGTCGCAGATGAATATCCTAGGTACTCCAAATCTGCCGAGTATTCGATCCTTCCTTCTTTTACCCTTAACGGGTATTCCCCTCTCTCTCTTGGTGTTAATCGGCGCCACCCCGCTTCGTAGGACGGCGCCCCTATTCGTTTCCCGCTCCCGTCTGAAGACAACACTCCTGCGTACTCTTCCCCTTTCTGCCGCACCGTCGGCAAAACAGCACCTGTGCGCCGCGACATTCTCTGGCGAAATGTCCCACTTGCGCACATCGATAGCAGACCCGTCGCGGATCGAAATCGAAGCCGGCATCCTGTGTTATCATGCGATTCGCTGCCTCCGTTGGTGCCGTTGCTGTTGCCGCAGTGTGGCCTGAGCCTCGCTGCTCGGTTCGTTGCTCCGACGTTTGCGCACGGAACGGATTTCCAGGCCGATTGTCCGTCGGCATCGCCCAAGGTGCCCTCGAGTGGCTCGCCACGGGCTTCCTCTCCCAAATCCTTCTTTGGCCCTGGACATTTTCGTATTCCGTCGCCATCTGGGTTAGCTGTGTCAGCGTTGTGAAATCGTGGCGTCTTACGTATAACCGATACTCAGGCGCGGCGTTCTCGTACACCCTGTGTAGCTCTTGCGCCGCGCTGTATCTGGCCTGACGTATCAGCAACCTGAGTTCGAGTAGGTAATCCTTAAAGCTTTCGCCCTGTCGCTGATGACGCGCCCGGATCTGGTCCTCCAGGCGCTCGAAGTATTGCGGTGGCAGGAAAAAGTCCAGAAACTCTCTCTTGAACTCGGTCCAGGTCGCGTCTCTCAACCCGCTGGTTAAAAGCCACTTCGCCGCCTTATCGCTGAACATCTCGCTCATCGCTCTCGGCATCCGGTCCAACTCTATGCCGTATGTTATGGCCCGCTCTTCTACCACCTCTACGAATCCTAACGGGTCCGCCTGGCCGTCATACCTCATACCCCACTTCCTCACCTGTTCAGCCACGCACCAAGGCGGGTGTCTCTCCGGTGGTAAGTGGGGCATGTGGTCGCGCAAAGGGGTTCTTGGCGTAGGTGGCGCCACTCTCGCCTCGTCGACGATAGGCACTTTTAGCCTCAAGTTTTCCATCGGGGCCGACTCCAACTCTTGCAATTTGCGGAGGTCAGGTTCCGATTTCTGATAGGCGCGTCCCCCCATGCCTTCCGCTGCTGATCCCGGAAGCGTATCCGTCACTTTAGGGAAACGGGCCTCTATTTCGCCTAGGCGCATCCTCATCCCCGCAGAGTGTTTACCGCTTTGTATATATGCCGACAGCCTTTTACGTAGGTCGTCCACCCGACCGTCGCATTCCAGTCCGAGCTCTCGAGTTATTGCCACCAACTCCTCTTTGTTGCGGTAATATACCCAGCGCACGCTGAGTCCCAAGTTTTGTCCTGCTCCTCCTTCCATCTTTATCTGAGTTTTTATATTTTCTTCTTCTCTTTTTCTTTTTTTTTTCTTTTTTTTTTTTTTGACTTTATTCTAGGTTATTTTATTTTACTCTATTTATTTATTTACTTTTTTTTCTTTATTTATATTTTTTTTTCTCTTTTTCTTTTCTCTTCCCTTCCCTTCTCTTCGCTTCTCTTTTCTCCTCTTACTTTACTTTATTTTATTCTATTTTACTGTATTTTACTTCAATTTAATCCAATTCAGTTTAATTTCGTTTTATTGTGTTTTATTCAATTTAGTTTTATTTTATTTTATTTAATTTAAATTTATTCAGATTAATTTAGTTTTATTTTATTTAATTTAAATTTATTTTATTTAATTTTGTTTTATTCTATTTTATTTTTATTTTATTTTGTATTGTTTTATTTTATTTATTTTATTATACTTTATTTATTTTATTTTATGTTTATTTTATTTTATATTATTTTATTTTATTTTATTTTATTTATATTATATTATTTTATTTTATTTTATTTTTTTTACTTTATTTTATTTCATCTTCGGCCCACTGTGCGCTCCGCTTTTATGGCCCAGTGACCGCTAATTCACTCTGTTGCGTTGAGTCGTGGGGTATATTCGCTCACGAGCTCGCGCGCACCCAGAATAAAAAAATTCGTTTTATTTTATTTTATTTTATTCTACTTTATTTATTTTATTTTATGTTTATTTTATTTTATATTATTTTATTTTATTTTATTTTATTTCGCTTTATATTATTTTATTTTATTTTATTTTATTTTATCTTCGGCCCACTGTGCGCTCCGCTTTTATGGCCCAGTGACCGCTAATTTACTCTGTTGCGTTGAGTCGTGGGGTATATTCGCTCACGAGCTCGCGCGCACCCAGAATAAAAAAAAAAAAAAAAAAAATTCTTTATTTTATTATTACCGTTGTTATTTTGACCACTACTTATATATATATAAGTGTACGTGTATGTATTTCTTTTTTCTTCTTCTTCTTCTTTCCTTCTATCTTTCCTTTATATTTTCTCGTTTCATGCAGTTTTACTGTAACTCGCTTTGTCTAAGTTTTCTCTTGTTCTCGACCCAATGTGCGCCACACTTTTACGACCTGAAAACCGCTAGCTTACCCTGTTGCATCGTACTGTGGGGTATACACGCTCACGAGGCCACACACATCCATTAACATTCGTATATAAAAAGAATTTTGTATATAGGGATTCACTATCGCTGTTAGGATTTAACAGATTTAAATCATAATATAAAAAAAAAGAGCACTCCAAGTTCAACTTTCAATTTCTATTTTATTCATTTCATATATTTCGTTTAACAATAGCCAGTCATAAGCTATTTGTACGCCCTTATTTTAATTCACTTCCGTTTCACTTAAAACTCTAATTAGCTAATTTCGCTCACCCGCTTCTATTCGCCGTTCGCAAACTAATCAATCATCTCGCTCTCAGCCGAACGCCTCCAAGCCTCCGCCGCGATCCGCCTCGGCGTCGGCAACGCAACTCACCACGGCGTCGGCCCTTCGAACTTTCGCCGCAAAGGCAGAGTTACATTGCCGATCGCCGCGACTTGCGCGCGTCCCTTGACCCATTTGAATTGCAGAAATTATGTGAGGCGGTTCGGCGAGCCGCCTTACAATATTAATTTCCGATAAAACTTTCACGTGGTAACGTACCTCTAGATTTTATCACACTTTAAATTTGTATTAACACTGCAATTGGTTTATCTATAGCGTTCGATCACCACGTTTTTTTTTTTTTTTTTTTAACTCGTTCACTGCAGCGATTAACGTCTGCCCTCATCAACGATCTTTTACTTTCTGACTCTGTATTAAACTAAAGTGGCGCTAAGCGCCGCTGTACTTATCGTTGCGTTTGTCGTTTGTCCGCTTGCGGTACAATCGTACGATTATAAACTGCGTTTGCGGTGCAATCGCCTGATTTGCATGTCTTCTCCTAACACCAAAAAAAAAGTAGGGTGACTCACGCATACCGAATTAAGTTTTATTACCCGTTCCCACTACTTGTATCTATCTTATGATTCGGCTTAAGTTACTTGTTCAACTCGGCCACTACAACATACGGCATGCTATATAATCCCATTCTGCCGCTGCTTTAAGCGACAGAATTCTTTATGTAAACTTTAAGTATTTTACGACAGTAAATAAAACGAAATGACATTCTTGTTATGAAAAGCCAGAGTAGCGGTTAAAAACTTCAAGAACAATGCAAAAACAAGTAAGAACGTTGCAGTCGGGCGATACCGATTGCAGAATACTCATTCACAGCCCAAACGTTGATCCCATTATAATTTTAAAAAAATCATCGATAGCTATTGCCGTTTATATCCAGTACATCTTTAGAAAAAGGATCTTCAAATCAATTTTATACAATTTTGATTTTTGTATATTTTGGATACCGGTTCCAAGCTAGCAGCAGATCAGCGCGATTTTCCAATACATGTGCACAAACTCATTGTTTATTCTATGCGTATAGACAAAAGCACGCCTTTTTTGATATTCTAAGAATTGCGATTGATTTCTTGATTTTCTAGCTGTTACTGTAGTTTTGTCAGATGATGCTCTGTTATTACGTTATTATATTTGAGCTACCATATAGTCAAGCAAAGTGGGTGATAAAGGCGACGCGAGTTATGAAGAGCTAGAAAGCTGAAATTTGGTATGTAGGTCCACGTCGACCACCCAAGTCCATCAAGCTATGGCGGATATATCTACGCCCATTGGAGGCGTGGCAAATCGGATAAAACTGTATCTCCGGAAGTCATAAAGCTAGAAAGCTGAAATTTTGTACGTGAGCTAATGTTATGATTCTATGACTGATGAAAAAATTTTATGTTTACGCCCACTAGGGGCGTGGCAAATCGGACCTGAAAATATAGTGATTTTTCAAATTATGCTATATTTTAGGCACTATTGATGCTAGAGACCTGAATTTTGGTATATATACGCGAGGTGACAACCTACGTCCAACGAGCTATGATGGATATATGTCCGCCCAAAGAGGTGTGGCAAACCGCAAAAGCTTATATCTCCTACAGTTTAAGAGCTAGATGCTTCAAATTTGAATGGTAACATCCTCTATCAATGTCCCAAAAATAATCGTTACGCCTCTTTGGGGGCGTGGCATATCGAAAAATACCCTGTAATTTTCACATTTATGGAGCGTACGCATTCAAATTTGACATGTACGTTACCGTTAGCTCGTTCTAAGAACAGGTCAAAAATGAGGCGTCTTCGGCCATTAGGGGCGTTGCAATCCGCATTTGTATTATCAAATTGCGATATTTATATGCGTGAGCCATCAATGTATGCACATGTATAGGCTTGCTCCTGGCTTAATAGGCATTGATAACACGGAAGTAAACATTTTTATAAAATTAAAAAAAATATAAAAGAAGCTAAAATAACAAAAATTTGCAATTTACAAAAAATAGTTTCCCGCGGGATTTGAAGTCGTAAATAAAACGAAATGATATTATTGTTATGAAAAGCCAGAGTAGCGGTTAAAAACTTCAAGAACAATGCAAAAACAAATCGGTCGCATTTGAGATTCTTAGAACACGCTAGAGTACGCATTTATGTGTACATACACACACACATACACACATAAAAGTGAGCGCGTTTATAAGAAGGCTGGAAAAAAAAAAAACAAAACATTGAAGGGGCTTTGAACCTCCGCTACTCTAACATAACTCGCGTCGCCTTTATCACCCACGCTATTGCTTTGCTTGACTATATGGTAGCTAAAATATAATAACGTAATAACAGAGCATCATCTGACAAAACTACAGTAACAGCTAGAAAATCCAGAAATCAATCGCAATTCTTAGAATATCAAAAAAGGCGCGCTTTTGTCTATACGCATAGAATAAACAATGAGTTTGTGCACATGTATTAGAAAATCGCGCTGATCTGCTGCTAGCTTGGAACCGGTATCCAAAATATACAAAAATCAAAATTGTATAAAATTGATTTGAAGATCCTTGTTCTAAAGATTTACTGGATATAAACGATGATTTTTTTATACCCTGAACCCATTGAAAATGGGAAATCAGGGTATAATGGTTTTGTGAAAAGTATGTAACAGGCGGAAGGACTCATCGCAGACCCCATAAATTATATATATTCTTGATCTGGACGATGAGCTGAGTCGATATAGCCCTGTCCGTTTGTCCGTCCGTCTGTCCGTTACATGTTTGTAGTGATTAAGTAATCAAACTGAATTGAATTGTTGTTGCTATAGATTTTGATTTTTGGTATTTGTTAACTTTATATTTTTGTAGTAGGTATATTTTGAAGTCATTTTGTAGAGAGTAAGTTAGGCAGTAAGTAGAACAAGTATTAGTTTGTAAGATAGCGCTAAGTAGGCAATAAGTAGGCGTAAGTGTTGTAGTAATTAGTTTTAGAATGTAAGCAAGAATTCGAATTAGTGGGCGGGCGCGCGATCAGCAATACAGCCGTGCAGCTCGAAAGCTCGCGGTGGTGAATTGCATTGCTAGTCGCGTGGGGAGATCTGCATAGCAGCAAGAAAGGGATTAAAAGCTGCGTGCATGAGTTAGTTGGGGGCTCTCGGAATGAGCGGATAGAAAAGTTAAATTTGGGCTCTCGGAATGAGCGGATGTTAGAGTTAATTTTGAGCTCTCGATATGAGCAGACGGATAAGAAATTTAAAGAAAAATATAGATTAGCAACTGTAAGGTATGTGGTCGTAGGTTAAATAAAGTAAGAAATGCATGGATAGACACTTGCGTATTCATTTGTAGTCGATTTGATTTAATTTACTGACGACTATAACAATACTAACAGGTAGTTAGAACGAGGTTACATCCCGTTCGCCAGAAGGTTAAAACTCTGGCATGTAAAATTGCGTGGTCTTGCGTGAACGCCGGCGACAATGCTGGGCGTTCGTCGATCCGCGGTCTACCAATCGTAGTAGCCCCACTAATCCCCCGCAATACGCCTTTGCAACCCCGACCCCAGCAATCTAGAGTGCGCTTGATCGCGCCACTCGATCGCTGCAGTCTTCCCATGTGCAAACGTGTGGGCATGGTCGGCGACTTCAGGCCGCGTGGTCGCTTAACACATAATAACTCCCCACCCTCTCCTCTCCTTCTCTAACTACGTACAGACCCGTACTAATTTACAAATGTCTTGTAAGTTATGGCCCTGGGCAGACTGAGACTCTGACCCCGGCTGGAAAACAATGTAACCTTACAAGTGGCGCCCGAGCAAGGACTGTGGGGCTGGAGAGAGTGTGGCATGCGGGCGGCCTAAAATCCCGCCGGCATGCACAAATAGAGGTGCTGGGCAGTAAAGGTGATGGCAAAGATGTTGGTGGTGGGTTTTTTGAACATACATACATATGTAGGCAAGGTGCATGTAAAAGCAGTGAAAAATCGAGAACATTCTTAGCAAAGTGAAAAAAACTATAAACGTGTATACCCTACGACGGCCACGGGGTCGAGGGTAGAAATTTCGAGAAGCGTCGAGCGAAAAACGGGATTAGAAAACCGTTACGGTGCCGAAAAGTACACTGCGCGCGAAAATATTACGCAGGAACGTAAGCCGAAGACGCATATGCAGAAGCATATTCACGCGCGGGGGCAACGTAACGGACATCGCCGAAATATAGCAAAGAGGCATGGTAAGAGCAGAACGGGTATATGCGCCCACTCCGAGAGTAAGTACAAAAAAAACAAGTAAGAAAGCTCTAGTCGAGACTGCTCGACTAGGAGAACCCTGAACCCTCCGTGCTGATGTTCCAATCATTCTGCACACATACATACACATGCATCCACCCCCACGCATAGGCCCGCGCTCTGCTAACTGCGCAGTAAGCAGCGACTGCGCTTGGGCTGCGCTGCAGTGTGGGCAATATTATGAGAATTTATTTGTTGAATAATTTCATTTGTAGACGTACAATCTTAATGAAACTTTCAGAACGTAATCATTATGTGTAAATGTGTGTACATTCCAAAGCACAAGTCTCTAGTACTTGATATACGTTTTTTACAAATTTGGGGCAAAGGGGGCATGGTATCCAAAATCTGTAAATTACAAAATGTGTGTGCCCATCAAATGTATATACACAGTAAATCTGAAGTCTCTAGGTCTAATAGTGTTCAAATTAGGCTGAAAAAACAATATAAATTTATCGATTATCCTCGATAAAAAAGATATCGAATGAGTTATCGAAAAAATATGATAAACTCGTACTGCGTATGGTATACACAAGTATGCATACAAAATTTCAGCTTTCTAGCTCCATTAACTTCTGAGATCGACGCACTCATACGGACGGACGGACAGACGGACGGACGGACGGACGGACGGACGGACGGACGGACGGACTTACGGACAGACGGACAGGGCTATATCGACTCAGCTCATCGTCCTGATCAAGAATATATATACTTTATGGGGTCTGCGATGATTCCTTCTGCCTGTTACATACTTTTCACAAAACCATTATACCCTGATTTCCCATTTTCAATGGGTTCAGGGTATAAAAAGGGAATCTAAAAGTGGTTTAAAATGAGCGAAACGAAAATATCATCGAGAGATATAACTGCAGCGAGAAATTAATAATTTAATTTAAAAGTTACTGCGAGTGAATATACCCGGTGATAGAAAAGTGAGATTGTGAAGGGTATATTCATGCACGCATAGGCAAGCGTGCATATATGTACATATGTATATATGTGCACGTAAAAGAGGCAGAGAAAGAGTAAATAGCAAAGAACATTCGAGCGCATATATATGTATATGTATGTATATACATATGTACATGTAAGAATTAGTGGGGAGAGAGTGAATAGTGAGGAATATTCAGTAATGCGCGCATAAACGAATGTGCGTATGTATATGTATGTATATATGTGCGTGAGAATAGATCGAGAGAGAGAGAGTAATTGGTCAAGCTGGTGCGTGTGATTATGCGCATATGACACTAGGTGAATTTGTGTATATGATCGCACAGTGGGCTGAGGCCGGTATATGAGCGAGTGAAATTAGAAATGGTTTTGGGCGAATATGAGCGTGAGGACGTGCAATGGGCCGAGGCCAGTATATAAGTAAGTGAAAATAGAAAACATATTGTGCGGGTATTTAAATAAAATAAAGTTAATAAATAACAAATAAATGAAAAATAAATAAAAAAATTATAAATAAATAAAAATTATAAATAAATAAAAATTTATAAATATAAAAAAATTATAAATAAATAAAAATTTATAAAAATTATAAATAATCAAAAATTTCTTCGGCCTGGAGAGGGCTTCAATAACTATACTGTTTTGCTGCCAGTGGCTGCCTAAATTAAAATATATATTAATTTCCGATAAAACTTTCACGTGCTAACGTACCTCTAGATTTTATCACACTTTAAATTTGTATTAACACTGCAATTGGTTTATCTATAGCGTTCGATCACCACGTTTTTTTTTTTTTTTTTTAACTCGTTCACTGCAGCGATTAACGTCTGCCCTCATCAACGATCTTTTACTTTCTGACTCTGTATTAAACTAAAGTGGCGCTAAGCGCCGCTGTACTTATCGTTGCGTTTGTCGTTTGTCCGCTTGCGGTACAATCGTACGATTATAAACTGCGTTTGCGGTGCAATCGCCTGATTTGCATGTCTTCTCCTAACACCAAAAAAAAAGTAGGGTGACTCACGCATACCGAATTAAGTTTTATTACCCGTTCCCACTACTTGTATCTATCTTATGATTCGGCTTAAGTTACTTGTTCAACTCGGCCACTACAACATACGGCATGCTATATACTCCCATTCTGCCGCTGCTTTAAGCGACAGAATTCTTTATGTAAACTTTATGTATTTTAGGCTAAGACTTTATTTGAATAATATACAGAGGCCATTCACTGTCCAGAGCTAAAACTAGAAAGACGTTGCAGACGAATGGTTCATTTTATTACAGCACAAATGTAAATGCGTACAGCACATAAAACAGCAAGACGGACATCGCACAAAACCAATATACTAATGCACTTCGTGAATGAGTATAATAATTCACTTAGTGAATGAGTATAAAAAATATAAAAGAAGCTAAAATAACAAATTTGCAATTTACAAAAAATAGTTTCCCGCGGGTTTTGAACTCGCACCCAAGCCAAATAGCATGTTTGTCAAAATAACTAAAACGAATTTAACCGGCGCCTCTGCCGACAGCGCTACCGCCTGCATTGAACAACAGTAAATAAAACGAAATGACATTCTTGTTATGAAAAGCCAGAGTAGCGGTTAAAAACTTCAAGAACAATGCAAAAACAAGTTAAGAACGTTGCAGTCGGGCGATACCGATTGCAGAATACTCATTCACAGCCCAAACGTTGATCCCATTATAATTTTAAAAAAATCATCGATAGCTATTGCCGTTTATATCCAGTACATCTTTAGAAAAAGGATCTTCAAATCAATTTTATACAATTTTGATTTTTGTATATTTTGGATACCGGTTCCAAGCTAGCAGCAGATCAGCGCGATTTTCCAATACATGTGCACAAACTCATTGTTTATTCTATGCGTATAGACAAAAGCACGCCTTTTTTGATATTCTAAGAATTGCGATTGATTTCTTGATTTTCTAGCTGTTACTGTAGTTTTGTCAGATGATGCTCTGTTATTACGTTATTATATTTGAGCTACCATATAGTCAAGCAAAGTGGGTGATAAAGGCGACGCGAGTTATGAAGAGCTAGAAAGCTGAAATTTTGCACGTGAGTTAATGTTATGATTCTATAATGACTGATGAAAAAATTTTATGTTTACGCCCACTAGGGGCGGCGCAAATTGGACCTGAAAATATAGTGATTTTTCAAATTTTGCTATATTTTAGGCACTATTGATGCTAGAGACCTGAATTTTGGTATATATACGCGAGGTGACAACCTACGTCCAACGAGCTATGATGGATATATGTCCGCCCAAAGGGGGCGTGGCAAACCGCAAAAGCTTATATCTCCTACAGTTTAAGAGCTAGATGCTTCAAATTTGAATGGTAACATCCTCTATCAATGTCCCAAAAATAATCGTTACGCCTCTTTGGGGGCGTGGCATATCGAAAAATACCCTGTAATTTTCACATTTATGGAGCGTACGCATTCAAATTTGACATGTACGTTACCGTTAGCTCGTTCTAAGAACAGGCCAAAAATGAGGCGTCTTCGGCCATTAGGGGCGTTGCAATCCGCATTTGTATTATCAAATTGCGATATTTATATGCGTGAGCCATCAATGTATGCACATGTATAGGCTTGCTCCTGGCTTAATAGGCATTGATAACACGGAAGTAAACATTTTTATAAAATTAAAAAAAATATAAAAGAAGCTAAAATAACAAAAATTTGCAATTTACAAAAAATAGTTTCCCGCGGGATTTGAAGTCGTAAATAAAACGAAATGATATTATTGTTATGAAAAGCCAGAGTAGCGGTTAAAAACTTCAAGAACAATGCAAAAACAAATCGGTCGCATTTGAGATTCTTAGAACACGCTAGAGTACGCATTTATGTGTACATACACACACACATACACACATAAAAGTGAGCGCGTTTATAAGAAGGCTGGAAAAAAAAAAAAAAACAAAACATTGAAGGGGCTTTGAACCTCCGCTACTCTAACATAAGTCGCGTCGCCTTTATCACCCACGCTATTGCTTTGCTTGACTATATGGTAGCTAAAATATAATAACGTAATAACAGAGCATCATCTGACAAAACTACAGTAAAAGCTAGAAAATCCAGAAATAAATCGCAATTCTTAGAATATGCAAAAAAGCGCGCGCTTTTGTCTATACGCATAGAATAAACGATGAGTGTGTGCACATGTATTAGAAAATCGCGCTGATCTGCTGCTAGCTTGGAACCGGTATCCAAAATATACAAAAATCAAAATTGTATAAAATTGATTTGAAGATCCTTGTTCTAAAGATGTACTGGATATAAACGGCAATAGCTATTGTTTGAAGCTGCCGAGCTTTTTCGACAACTCTGGCTCCAATCATTTACAAAGGCACAAAATAAAAACCAAAAAACGATATAATTTAGCTTATTATTTATTAATTTAATGCCGAGTCTGTGGACACTGTTTAGGCGGAGTTAATTCGATTCGAGGCAAAAATATATAGGTGTTGCGCGAATGAAGACCGTTTTTATACAGAGTTTAAAAGAATATAAGTAAAGAGGAGTATACAATTAACAGAGCGGATGAGATTTACATATGTATGTGTGTTATGCTCTGTTATGTGCAAGAGTGCGCTAACAGCGAATGAGAATGACAAAGGCAAGAGATTAACTTAAGAGAAGCTTATTTAACTATTAAGAGCAATTATTAGCTGCTGCGCCGAACATCCTCCCCACCGTTAAAATACCATGACCTTTAACAGGATCATCAACCGGAAGGACGTACAGCTTATTGACGGCTCGACGTGTAGTTCCAGTGGGTGTACGCAGAACAGCAACTCTCACGGCTCCATTGGCTCCAGCAATGATCTCAACGACCCGGGCTAATGGCCACTTCAAAGGTGGCAGGTTTTCATCTTTCACACAGACGACATCGTTGACCTTGATAGAAGGCCGTGGGGTCCGCCATTTTCCACGCTGTTGCAGAATTGTGAGGTATTCCTCACTCCATCGCTTCCAAAACAACTGCTGTATGTACGTCATACGCTGGCAGCGATCAAGGCGATTGCAGTCGATCCGAGATAGGTCTGGTTCGGGGAAGTCGATAAGTGGTCGACCAATCAGGAAATGTCCTGGAGTGAGAACTCCAAGATCATCAGGGCTTTCTGAAATTGGAACAAGAGGACGAGAATTGATTATAGCCTGAATTTGGCATACCAATGTGCGCAGTTCGTCGAAACCAAGAAGTGCCGATCCCATAGACCGATATAAGTGCCTTTTAGCTGTCTTCACTGCTGCCTCCCGCCAAATGTGGCCGCCAAAATGTGGCGAACGAGGAGGTAAGAATTTCCAATCGAAGCTGTTGTTGATGCAGTAGTTGTGAACTTCAGTACGATGTTCCTGGCTCAAAAATAAACGCCTCAGATCCGCCAACTCGTTCCGTGCACCCACAAAGTTGGTTGCGTTGTCTGACCAGATGCATGTTGGAATGCCGCGCGTACTAACGAAACGCTTGAGGGCGCCCAAAAAAGCAGATGTCGATAGATCCTTTGCAAGCTCCAGCCATACAGCCTTAGTTGTGAAACAAACGAACACGCAGATGTAGCATTTTACTGATGCTCTATTTCGTCCATCGGGCTTTTAATAAAAGGGTCCACAATAGTCAACTCCAGTGATTGTGAATGCCGGTGAGCACTGTGCACGCTCCTTAGGCAAGTATGCCATTATATGCTCAACTAGGCGAGGCCGGGATCTGCAGCAAATTATGCATTTTCGCAATGCTCGGGCAACAGTTTTCATGCCGCCTATGGGCCAAAACTGCAGTCGAATAGCTGCAAGCAAGGCCTGCGGTCCTGCATGGTGATGCATTTGATGAAAATGGGATATTATAGCGAAGGTTAAGGGATGGTTTTTGGGTAAAATAATTGGGTGACGCGCATCGAAGCCGAGAGTAGAATGCCCCAAACGACCACCAACTCTTAGTAAACCAAAATTATCCATAAACGGAAATAGCGAAAGAATGGCGCTTGACGAGTGTATATTCCTTCCATTCTGTAGGGCAGAGTATTCCGGTTGCAACTGAGATCTTTGAGCAAGACGACATAATAGGAACGATCCTTGACGCAGATCATCCGATGATAACTCAGATGATTTTATTTTCCGGATGAATTTATGAACATAACCAAAGATTCGCTTCATTATTCCGAAAGAATTCATGTACTTGAATGACAAAGAGATGTCCACATGCTCTGCTGACAGCAAGACTCTTTGACGCATTTCAGGCAAGCATGCTTCAGATAAGCAAAAAAGAAGGTCCATGCATCCATAGTTTCGAGTGCAAGAGCTCTACTGGTGCTGCTCCTTTAGATAACATATCTGCAGGATTCATCTCAGTTGGCACATAATGCCACTCCATGCCCAGATGTGGTAACAGCCGAACCGTCGAAAACGACTCTCAGCTTTGTTGTCGAACTTTCTTCTTTGTATACACAATGATGAGGCAAGAAGTATCTGCATTTAGAAATCTCTGCGCTGGGCACCGGTGACATATGGTTGAGATCAAAATATTCCTTCATAAATGACGAATATTTTTCCTTCATAGCATGATTTCTAGCAAACTTACGCTCCAAATTTAAGAGCCGACGCTTATAAGAGTCGCCCAAAAATTCAAAGCCATGCTTTTTTGGCAAGCAGACTAAGTATTCCCCTGAAGACAATCGACGATGAGTTGCGATAAAATGCTGCTGACAATGGAGCTCCTCTGTTGTTACCTTGGCGATAGGCTCGAAAACGTGCTCCACTTCCCAAAATTGACGAACCAAATAATCGAGCCGAGCGCTATGTTTGGTATCATCCGAAAGTCTTTGAGTTGCGATGAACGACGAGAGTTTGGGGGCCGATTGCCCGCCACCTGATATGATCCAACCGAGTTGAGTTTTCTGCAAGACTGGCAACCCAGGTGCCAACATAATTTGCACAATACACAACAGCTCAAAGAAAAGACCAGCTCCGATGAGAAGATCAATCCGCTGTGACTTATAAAATAAGGGATCAGCTAACTTTATATTTGAGGGTATGTTCCAACTATTAAAAGACATTGAAATTCCAGGCTGGTTATCAGTAATCGTCTTGGCGATGATTGCTCAAAACGCTTACATTGAAATATCATGTGGCTCGTGTCTTCGCAAAAGACACAACGACTTGGAGTTTTGGAAGCAACAAATGATTTTCTTAAATGTGTACTCAAGATCTTCCCTGACTTGCCAACCTGACCATCCTGCAAAACTTGATCCACATTTTCAAGCATTCGACACCGCTCTTGCAAGAACGTTGACAACTTGGCCCATGATGGTAATTCATTTGCTGATGATCGTTCCTCCCATTTGGCCTGAGTGCATTTGTCCAATTTCTGCAACACTGTCTGCACGATGATACAATCAGCGGCTTCTTCCCTCGATGCAAGAGAATCCATAGCACGAATGTGAGAGGTAACCTTATCTGCCAATTGCCTCAGTCTGCCCACAGATGAATCTGCCTTCTCAAGCCCAAATATCGCTCTGATGTGTGCCTGTAAAATAAAACGTTTATTTTCAAATCGACGTTGAAGAATATCCAGAGCGACGCTATAGTTAGCCTTATTTATTTCCAATGAGCTAATGGTATCCAGCGCAGCAGGACCGAAGATGTTGGAGCTTCTCAATAGGGCTGAGATCAGAGTCAGCATCTATGATCGTTTTGAACATAGAGAAAAAGTTTTCCCACTCAGTATAGATTCCACTAAATTTTGGCAATTCCAACTGCGGCAAACGCGACCGATTTGACATGACGAGCACTGGATAAGTATTTGCAAAGCTTGTATTAAGCGTCGAAGAAAACTGTTGACTTGGCCGACTTCCCAGTTCACGTTGAAGCAAGGCCTTAAACTTCAGTAGAATTGATTCAAATTTCGCAGGTAAATCGCTGGATATGGACTCAAAATCTGATTCTTCTAAGTTAGTGTGAACCGCATCGAAATTTGACTCTAATTTGGTGATCGATTCCAAAAGTACACGTAAATCACACGAATCAATATGACCACTAACCAGAGAACACATAGACTAGACATGTAGAGTAAAATTTTCTCCACGCCGCAACATCTATGTAGCAGGTCCCGGCCAACTTCGTATTCGCTCGGCTTGGTATTAGCTGGCTCGAGTAATGAAAAATAGCACTACGAAATCAGTGCGCTCTAAGCACGCAGACGAAATAGTCATGTTTTATGCGCTTGTCGTTTTTGTCCTACTCTCTCTCACACTCTATCTCTCTCTCTCTCTCTCTGTGGGCTCTAAAATCATGAAGCTCAGCAGAGCACAAAAATTGAAATTTGTTCGCGACGGTCCCAGCTCTTTCCTTTTGAGTGAAGAGTATACCGAAATCTTAAAATCGTTTGCGACATTCATGCAACAAAATGTTAGCGGTTCGATATATATTTATGGGAAGGGTATGCAAGCGTGAGGCGCATAAAGAATATGATCTCGCTACGGGCATGCACACACACACACTTGTTGTCCCTTGCTACATGTATGAGCATTTCTGACCTGCGTGCGTTACTCTTGTTTTTGCATTTGATCGGTCTTGGGAAGTGCTCACATATATGTATATGTACAAATATACATTTGATTGTGTGTATGTGCATGTGTGTATGCATGGGACATGAACATTGGCGTGTGCCTACCTCAAGATAGAATTAATTGTGTCAACGATTTGGGTTCGAATTGCGAATCGCGTTTATAGTTAAGTACCGAAATGATCAATTCATAAAAACAATTGTCTTAAATAGGAATCTGTTTAATATTATTTCATAAATTTAATTAATATAAAAATAGAAAACATAAAATTCAATATACATATGTATTAAGTATGTATTATTATTTAATTAATTTAATTAATATAAAAATAAAAAACATAAAATTCATATATATATATTGTAACGAACCTTCGGTTTATCCCGAGTCTAAGCTGGGCTAGTTTCAGCTGACTGTGGATTCGTTGCCAACAAATTTTTTTGTTGAAGCCCCTGCGATAATTAATTAGTCTTGTGGTTTAGGTTTTATAGCGCAATGGTATATTTTCTTAAATAAATATGAAATGTACACGTCACTTATGTAAATGTAGTTGCTCGCTGGTTCGCTTAGCGACGCACACCTACTGAGCGCTTGTTCAACGCACTCCGGCTAGGAGAGTGTTGTGCTAAACACGCTAGCTCACCGTAAGGATTTGAGAAACGCCAGGATCTGGATCTGTAAACTCTGACGGTTCGCCAGCTATGCAGATCTCTCCTACTATCTCGCTCACTCACAGCACAACACTAGCTTCGTTCACTCACAAGCACTTCTCTACGCACGGCTACGCGAACTCACCCAGGTGTGCAGGCCTCGCTTACGTTGCTGATATGCACCGATGTCCTGATCGGCGTCTGCTGATGATCTGCAAGGATTCCCACTGGATGTCCTTGCTGTTCCCACGATGTCCTTGCTGTTCCCACGATGTCCTTGTTGTTCCCACAATGTCCTGGGAGTCCTGATTGCCACTCGCGTTGACTTGATTTCGACACTTTCTTCACTTTCACTTTGTATAATTCCGACGGCAACACTCTCTCGTATCGTTTTCGACAGCCTCGTATGAAGCCGCTGGTGGCCCACTCTAGCCTTCCCTGCCTTATGGCTGAATTCCAGGCAGGTTACGGTATCGCCCTGATACCGTTTTTCATGCTCGTTCGTGCTCTATACACAGCCCTCTATTTGCAAGCGCTGTCACTGCGTTGCATTGTTGTTGGCTGTTTTAGGTGTCGCTGTGTGTTTTGTTGTTGGCTGTTTTGACTGTCGCTCACACTGGCATCTTCGGGCGTTAGCGATCGCTAAGCAGCCGACGTAGGCCCTTGACCCATGCCTACGCTTGCTTGCTCTCGCTTCTCTGTGTGTGTGTGTGTCGGCAATTCATGCCTGGAACGTTTGCGGTTTGTTATTGGTTTTCCGCTTTCGTTAGAAAAATGCATAATTTCGGCTGCGCGCGTTGCTATTGCGCATGTACCGTATATGGGTGCTGCTTGCGTATGCACTGCTTGTTGTTGTTTTAGTGGATTGCGCATGCACTGGCAGCTAAGTTTTAGGTGCAGTGCTGTACACTGCTTGCTGTCGTGCGCGCGCAGTTCAAACCAATTGTTGTTGTGCACCCATATACCGTAAATTTGCCGGTGGCAACTGTGATTTTCCAGTCACAGATGCGACTCACCGACGAAATTATGTATTTTTGAGCAAAATTTTTGTGTGTTTTCTTCTTCTGTTTTTTTCTTAAATTAGAAGTAATACACCGCTGTGTATTCACTCCCTTTTTTTTCGGAAAAAAAGCGAAACAGCTCTATTGCTCACCCGTGTCTCCTCTCCACGGCTTGAGATCCGCCACATGCGCCGTCCTGGTCCGCTTCTCCGCCTCCGACCTGATCCGGCAGATGACTGGGGACACAAAACTGGCCACTATATGGGCCTCCATAGCGTGGTGCCAGTTTGGCTGCAAATCCCTCTGCGGCATTAGACAAGTGGCGTTCCTTTGCCCACACCTTGTCGCCTACGGCCGGCTTCCACTGCCGCCTCCGTAGGTTGTAATGCCGCGCCTGATCCTGGTCAGCTCTCTCCAGGTTTCGGCGCACTTTCGTCAGCATCTGTCCATCTGCCTGCGGCTGACTGGTCTTGCAGTGCTGACACAGCTCGCAACGCTGCACGTAAGCCCGCGCATACCGGTACATACCGGGCCAGTAGTATCGTGCGGCCACCCGAGCAATTGTTTTTCGGCTCCCAAGGTGGCCAGCGGCGGCTGCATCGTGGCTCTCTTCCAGCACTTGCTTGCGCCGCTCTGTTGGCACACACAGCTTCCATGTGGCCACACTCTTGTGGCCGGCTTGATGCTGGCTGTGCCGGTATAAGTTTCCAGACTTTTCGCTATAATCTGGCCACTTCTGTGGTGTTTTGCGCAGGTTCTGGCGCAGCTTGGTGAGCCAACGACATCCCGTCCCAGTTGGCGTCTCCTTACTAGTGACCAGGCGGCTCACCTCTTTTCCCAGAGGCTGCCATGAGAGCGCATCTGCTACCACGTTCCGTCTGTCCTTCCTGCGTCGAAGATATCGCTGCTTTTTGGTCTTGTTGGTGCCCTTCACTGGCAGCAGCTAGCAGTTCGCACTACGATTCGCCCACACTGCCAGCAGAAGTCCAGCGCCTTGTTACGGCACGCAAGAGCGCGATGCCCCTCCTAGCCGCACATCCGGCATGCCCAGGCTGGATTTGGGATGTGTGTCCTTGCTCCGGCTGCGCCTGTCCTCGGCGCAGGAGAGGGCTTCACCTCCTCATCCATGCGACGACACCCCACGTCGCCTCCAGCGTCGTCCATGGACATCAACCGCGTCCGGCCAGGCCGTGGCTGTTGCCGCAATCTCTCGCGGTCCCTATCCAGCTCCTCGAACTCATCTGCCAGGTGCATCAATTCCACTAGATTGTGGAATTGATACGGCCGGACGTACGCACGGAGATCGGGCAAGCTGTTGTTGTAGATGAGCTTCATCTCGCGGTCTGCTCCATAGCGCAGAGGCCGCATGAGAGTCTGCATCTCCACCATGTAGACCTTGAAGCTCTCATCTCCATTTGCCTCCGGCGTTTGGCGTCATCCTCCAGCTTCTCCAGATATCCTTTGGGCAGGAAAAACTCCTGAAAGCTGCGCACGAATGTCGCCCGCGCCGTCCAGTGCCGATTGTTGGCCACGTACCACTTCAAGGCCATGCCCTTCAGCAGCTCTGGTATCGCCCTCGGGATCATATCCAGATCCAGGCCATATGTGTCCGCCGACCACTCCACCTGCTCCAAGAACTCCAAAGGCTTCGTGGTACCATCAAAACGGAAGCTCCACTCCCGCACTTGTTTGGCCACCTTTGGATATTCCTGAGCGGTGCTGTCGTGTCCTCGTGGCCTGATTTCTGGTTGTGGGGTGGATGTGGCTCTCATTTCACCTTGACGCGTATTTTGGAGTCGCGCCGCAGCGCTTGTGGAGGGCACACACAGCCGTGCCACATGTGCAAGCTCCGACTCCAGCTCATCGTCCTCGACGGCGGTCGTTGCCTCGTCTCTGAGCGAGGCACGGCGTCCATGCAGTCGCCCCAATTCGGCGATCGTCAGTGAGTAAGGAATGCTTCCTTCATTCCTCTCAACCCACTCGCCGAACTGTCTCCGCATGACGTCCAGTGTACCTGACAAGCTCACTCCGAACTCGTCGCCGTAACGCAGCACTTCATCCTTTTTAAGATTATATACCCACGCTCGCACCATGTTCACAAATATACACTAATTAAACTCTTATCGCAGGGCCCCACGTTGGGCGCCAGTTGTAACGAACCTTCGCTTTATCCCGAGTCTAAGCTGGGCTAGTTTCAGCTGACTGTGGATTCGTTGCCAACAAATTTATTTGTTGAAGCCCCTGCGATAATTAATTAGTCTTGTGGTTTAGGTTTTATAGCGCAATGGTATATTTTCTTAAATAAATATGAAATGTACACGTCACTTATGTAAATGTAGATGCTCGCTGGTTCGCTTAGCGACGCACACCTACTGAGCGCTTGTTCAACGCACTCCGGCTGGGAGAGTGTTGTGCTAAACACGCTAGCTCACTGTAAGGATTTGAGAAACGCCAGGATCTGGATCTGTAAACTCTGACGGTTCGCCAGCTATGCAGATCTCTCCTACTTCTCGCTCACTCACAGCACAACACTAGCTTCGTTCACTCACAAGCACTTCTCTACGCACGGCTACGCGAACTCACCCAGGTGTGCAGGCCTCGCTTACGTTGCTGATATGCACCGATGTCCTGATCGGCGTCTGCTGATGATCTGCAAGGATTCCCACTGGATGTCCTTGCTGTTCCCACGATGTCCTTGCTGTTCCCACGATGTCCTTGTTGTTCCCACAATGTCCTGGGAGTCCTGATTGCCACTCGCGTTGACTTGATTTCGACACTTTCTTCACTTTCACTTTGTATAATTCCGACGGCAACACTCTCTCGTATCGTTTTCGACAGCCTCGTATGGAGCCGCTGGTGGCCTTTTATACCCCAGCCACAGGCCCTGCCTCGTGTGGTAACGGGGCCTGTTCGGCTCTGGAGCGGGGCCTCTCTGCCGTTATTGTCCATAAAAACGGTAAAGTGGCGTGATTTTGGGTGACGCCACTTTCCCGCCAAATCCGTGGCAGCCTCCCATTGGCCGAAGTACCGTTGGCGCCCTACGAGTGAAAGTGTCCACTACTATCACTCGGCCCAAACGGCACCTCGGCTAACGGTCCCCGATGATCGTCGTGCGTGCGACGCGAACCCATTGCTGAATCTGTAGGAGCGAAAGAGACAGCCCCTAAAAGGACTTTGCCCCCTCTTTCCAGTGCGAGGGTCGCTCCTACAGTATTCGCGTCGCTGTGTGGAGCAACATGTATATGCAAATACATACGTTTATATACATTACTACGTGCATACCCATATTGCTCCTCACAATATATATATATATATATTGTAACGAACCTTCGGTTTATCCCGAGTCTAAGCTGGGCTAGTTTCAGCTGACTGTGGATTCGTTGCCAACAAATTTATTTGTTGAAGCCCCTGCGATAATTAATTAGTCTTTGTGATTTAGGTTTTATAGCGTAATGGTATATTTTCTTAAATAAATATGAAATGTACACGTCACTTATGTAAATGTAGTTGCTCGCTGGTTCGCTTAGCGACGCACACCTACTGAGCGCTTGTTCAACGCACTCCGGCTGGGAGAGTGTTGTGCTAAACACGCTAGCTCACCGTGAGGATTTGAGAAGCGCCAGGATCTGGATCCGTAAACTCTGGCGGTACGCCAGCTATGCAGATCTCTCCTACTATCTCGCTCACTCACAGCACAACACTAGCTTCGTTCACTCACAAGCACTTCTCTACGCACGGCTACGCGAACTCACCCAGGTGTGCAAGCCTCGCTTACGTTGCCGATATGCACCGATGTCCTGATCGGCGCCTACTGATGATCTGCAAGGATTCCCACTGGATGTCCTTGCTGTTCCCACGATGTCCTTGCTGTTCCCACGATGTCCTTGTTGTTCCCACAATGTCCTGGGAGTCCTGATTGCCACTCGCGTTGACTTGATTTCGACACTTTCTTCACTTTCACTTCGTATAATTCCGACGGCAACACTCTCTCGTATCGTTTTTTGACCGCCGTATGGAGCCGTTGGTGGCCTTTTATACCCCAGCCACAGGCCCTGCCTCGTGTGGTAACGGGGCCTGTTCGGCTCTGGAGCGGGGCCTTTCTGCCGTTATGGTCCATAAAAACGGTAAAGTGGCGTGATTTTGGGTGACGCCACTTTCCCGCCAAATACGTGGCAGCCTCCCATTGGCCGAAGTACCTTTGGCGCCCTACGAGTGAAAGTGTCCACTACTATCACTCGGCCCAAAGGGCACCTCGACTAACGGTCCCCGATGATCGTCGTGCGTGCGACGCGAACCCATTGCTGAATCTGTAGGAGCGAAAGAGACCGCCTTTAAAAGGACTTTGACCCCCCTTTCCAGTGCGAGGGTCGCTCCTACAGTATTCGCGTCGCTGTGTGGAGCAACATGTATATGCACGTATATGCATATAAACGCACAGCAAATACATACGTTTATATACATTACTACGTGCATACCCATATTGCTCCTCACACTCCCCTCTTCCTTCGGGAAAACACGAGACCATCGTGTTTGAACTTGGCGCCCGCCTCCGCTGCGCTGCTCCGTTTTGCGTCGCTCCATCCCTTGATGCTCCATTTTGCGCTGATCGCTGCTGTTAACGCTCTGTTAGTGTTAACAGCTGTATTTTCCCCTTACCGCTGGCAATGCTGCACTCTGCCGGTAAGTGAATGGGGCTAATATTTTTATAAGTCTCTACAAAACTTTAATAAAAATATTGTTTTCCAGGTTGGGCATCTTTTCCTCCATGCCCCTTGACCTGATAGCCTGTCGCTGCCAATGCCCACGCCGGGCGCTGCTGCAAAACTCGCCTTTCGGTTTTGCAGCCCCCAGTGACATTGTCGCACATGCGCACGGCAATGGCCATTTCGCCCATTTGGCGTATGCTGTCCCTCGCCGCTGGAGACGTCTCTCTGCTGATCCCTGTTGCTTCTTGGGCCCTTGGGGATGCTCCGGTGGGGCATCGCAGTCAATACATGCACTGCTGCTATGAGATCGGGCCACAGACGTCGTTCGCAAATGGACACCGGTGTCAGATCTTTGGTGTCGGTGCGCTTGTTGGCCACTCCTCTTTCGCGCACAGCTCCAGCGGAGTCGCTGGCCAGTGCGCGAGGATTCGGTTGCCAAGCTTTACCGACACCTGGCGATCCATGGCCGGTGGAGCCATTCGCGTGGCAGGCGTCTGAAGTCACACTCTCACAGCAAACAGCCACATCTCCGACTGCATGCCCGCGTGCAATATGGGCCGCCGCTGCCTCCGCCCACGCCGGACGCTCCTGCACAACTCACCTGTTGGTTCTGCAGTCTCCGGTGGCTTTGGCACTCGTGCGGCGGCCATCTGCCTCACCATATCCCTCGTCGTTCTCTCCGCTGCCGACGAAGGCGTTCCCTCATGGTTGCTGCAGTGTCTCCGTTGCTGCTGGGACTTCGTTGCGGCACTGCAGACAAATTCTTGGGTTGCTGTTGGGAGTTGGCCACATCGATGTCGTTCGCAACGGTCAATGGTGGCGAGCTTAGACGCCGGCTGGCATTTTGCGGCTCACTCCTCATTCGCGCACAGCTCCAGCGAAGCCGCTGTTGTTGGCTGTTTTGACTGTCGCTCACACTGGCATCTTCGGGCGTTAGCGATCGCTAAGCAGCCGACGTAGGCCCTTGACCCATGCCTACGCTTGCTTGCTCTCGCTTCTCTGTGTGTGTGTGTGTGTGCGGCAATTCTTGCCTGGAACGTTTGCGGTTTGTTGTTGGTTTTCCGCTTTCGTTAGAAAAATGCATAATTTCGGCTGCGCGCGTTGTTATTGCGCATGTACCGTATATGGGTGCTGCTTGCGTATGCACTGCTTGTTGTTGTATCTATGCATTGTGCATTGCGCATGCACCGACAGCTAAGTTTTTCGGTGCAGTACTGTACACTGCTTGCTGTCGTGCGCGCGCAGTTCAAACAAATTGTTGTTGCACACCCATATACCGTAATTTTGCCGGTGGCAACTGTGATTTTCCAGTCACAGATGCGACTCGACGACGAAATTATGCATTTTTGAGCAAAATTTTTGTGTGTTTTCTTCTTCTTTTTTTTTCTTAAATTAGAAGTAATACACCGCTGTGTATTCACTCCCTTTTTTTTCGGAAAAAAAAAAAACGAAACAGCTCTATTGCTCACCCGTGTCTCCTCTCCACGGCTTGAGATCCGCCACATGCGCCGTCCTGGTCCGCTTCTCCGCCTCCGACCTGATCCGGCAGATGACTGGCGACACAAAGCTGGCCACTATATATGGGCCTCCATAGCGTGGTGCCAGTTTTGCTGCAAATCCCTCTGCGGCATTAGACAAGTGGCGTTCCTTTGCCCACACCTTGTCGCCTACGCCCGGCTTCCACTGCCGCCTCCGTAGGTTGTAATGCCGCGCCTGATCCTGGTCAGCTCTCTCCAGGTTTCGGCGCACTTTCGTCAGCATCTGTCCATCTGCCTGCGGCTGACTGGTCTTGCAGTGCTGACACAGCTCGCAACGCTGCACGTACGCCCGCGCATCCCGATACATACCGGGCCAGTAGTATCGTGCGGCCACCCGAGCAATTGTTTTTCGGCTCCCAAGGTGGCCAGCGGCGGCTGCATTGTGGCTCTCTTCCAGCACTTGCTTGCGCCGCTCTGTTGGCACACACAGCTTCCATGTGGCTACACTCTTGTGGCCGGCTTGATGCGGGCTGTGCCGGTATAAGTTTCCAGACTTTTCGCTATAATCTGGCCACTTCTGTGGTGTTTTGCGCAGGTTCTGGCTCAGCTTGGTGAGCCAACGACATCCTGTCCCAGTTGGCGTCTCCTTACTAGCGGCCAGGCGGCTCACCTCTTTTCCCAGAGGCTGCCATGAGAGCGCATCTGCTACCACGTTCCGTCTGTCCTTCCTGCGTCGAAGATATCGCTGCTTTTTGGTCTTGTTGGTGCCCTTCACTTCCTTATCCACATGAAGCGGTTCTCGACGATCCGAAGTCGCCTCCAATGGCGTCTTGGGACCCGCTTCCATGCTGACAGCAACCATGGATAACTTCGTCTCCAGTTGGCGGCTTGGTTTGGGATTTCTTGGCCCAATTTTCAGCGCCAAGCCACCACACTCCAGTGTGGTGCCCATGCTGGCCAAGAAATCCCAGCCTAGCACCAGATCATCGATCACTCCTGGCAGAATCAGCAACGGCATCTGTATTTGCTGATTCCCCAGGCTGATCGTTGTCTCCAGCTGCGAGTCCACCTGACTGCAACTGCCGTCCGCCAAGCGTATGCGCCGCCGTGTGGCACGCACCACGCCCACTCCTCCGAGCCTCTCAGCGAGCCTTTCACTGATGAAGTTGCTCGCGGCTCCCGTATCAATCGTGGCTTTCTGCCGTGAGGCTCCAATGGCCACGATCGCCGTCAGCCGGCTGCCTTCGTCCTGAAGACTGCCCATTAATACCGGGGGGCTCCTTGCTGCTGCTCCCGCTCGCCCCTGGATAGCGGGTGCCGCTGCTCGTTTCACGACTGGCAGCAGCTAGCAGTTCGCACTCCGATGCGCCCACACTGCCAGCAGAAGTCCAGCGCCTTGTTACGGCACGCAAAAGCGCGATGCCCCTCCTGGCCGCACATCCGGCATGCCCAGGCTGGATTTGGGATATGTGTCCTTGCTCCGGCTGCGCCTGTCCTCGGCGCAGGAGAGGGCTTCACCTCCTCATCCATGCGACGACACCCCACGTCGCCTCCAGCGTCGTCCATGGCCATCAACCGCGTCCGGCCAGGCCGTGGCTGTTGCCGCAATCTCTCGCGGTCCCTCTCCAGCTCCTCGAACTCATCTGCCAGGTGCATCAATTCCACTAGATTGTGGAATTGATACGGCCGGGCGTACGCACGGAGATCGGGCAAGCTGTTGTTGTAGATGAGCTTCATCTCGCGGTCTGCTCCATAGCGCAGAGGCCGCATGAGAGTCTGCATCTCCACCATGTAGACCTTGAAGCTCTCATCTACCATTTGCCTCCGGCGTTTGGCGTCATCCTCCAGCTTCTCCAGATAGCCTCTGGGCAGGAAAAACTCCTGAAAGCTGCGCACGAATGTCGCCCACGCCGTCCAGTGCCGATTGTTGGCCACGTACCACTTCAAGGCCATGCCCTTCAGCAGCTCTGGCATCGCCCTCGGGATCATATCCAGATCCAGGCCATATGTGTCCGCCGACCACTCCACCTGCTCCAAGAACTCCAAAGGCTTCGTGGTACCATCAAAACGGAAGCTCCACTCCCGCACTTGTTTGGCCACCTTTGGATATTCCTGAGCGGTGCTGTCGTGTCCTTGTGGCCTGATTTCTGGTTGCGGGGTGGATGTGGCTCTCATCTCACCTTGACGCGTATTTTGGAGTCGCGCCGCAGCGCTTGTGGAGGGCACACACAGCCGTGCCACATGTGCAAGCTCCGACTCCAGCTCATCGTCCCCGACGGCGGTCGTTGCCTCGTCTCTGAGCGAGGCACGGCGTCCATGCAGTCGCCCCAATTCGGCGATCCTCAGTGAGTAAGGAATGCTTCCTTCATTCCTCTCAACCCACTCGCCGAACTGTCTCCGCATGACGTCCAGTGTGCCTGACAAGCTCACTCCGAACTCGTCGCCGTAACGCAGCACTTCATCCTTTTTAAGATTATACACCCACGCTCGCACCATGTTCACAAATATACACTAATTAAACTCTTATCGCAGGGCCCCACGTTGGGCGCCAGTTGTAACGAACCTTCGGTTTATCCCGAGTCTAAGCTGGGCTAGTTTCAGCTGACTGTGGATTCGTTGCCAACAAATTTATTTGTTGAAGCCCCTGCGATAATTAATTAGTCTTTGTGATTTAGGTTTTATAGCGTAATGGTATATTTTCTTAAATAAATATGAAATGTACACGTCACTTATGTAAATGTAGTTGCTCGCTGGTTCGCTTAGCGACGCACACCTACTGAGCGCTTGTTCAACGCACTCCGGCTGGGAGAGTGTTGTGCTAAACACGCTAGCTCACCGTGAGGATTTGAGAAGGGCCAGGATCTGGATCCGTAAACTCTGGCGGTTCGCCAGCTATGCAGATCTCTCCTACTATCTCGCTCACTCACAGCACAACACTAGCTTCGTTCACTCACAAGCACTTCTCTACGCACGGCTACGCGAACTCACCCAGGTGTGCAAGCCTCGCTTACGTTGCCGATATGCACCGATGTCCTGATCGGCGCCTACTGATGATCTGCAAGGATTCCCACTGGATGTCCTTGCTGTTCCCACGATGTCCTTGCTGTTCCCACGATGTCCTTGTTGTTCCCACAATGTCCTGGGAGTCCTGATTGCCACTCGCGTTGACTTGATTTCGACACTTTCTTCACTTTCACTTCGTATAATTCCGACGGCAACACTCTCTCGTATCGTTTTTTGACCGCCGTATGGAGCCGTTGGTGGCCTTTTATACCCCAGCCACAGGCCCTGCCTCGTGTGGTAACGGGGCCTGTTCGGCTCTGGAGCGGGGCCTTTCTGCCGTTATGGTCCATAAAAACGGTAAAGTGGCGTGATTTTGGGTGACGCCACTTTCCCGCCAAATACGTGGCAGCCTCCCATTGGCCGAAGTACCGTTGGCGCCCTACGAGTGAAAGTGTCCACTACTATCACTCGGCCCAAAGGGCACCTCGACTAACGGTCCCCGATGATCGTCGTGCGTGCGACGCGAACCCATTGCTGAATCTGTAGGAGCGAAAGAGACCGCCTTTAAAAGGACTTTGACCCCCCTTTCCAGTGCGAGGGTCGCTCCTACAGTATTCGCGTCGCTGTGTGGAGCAACATGTATATGCACGTATATGCATATAAACGCACAGCAAATACATACGTTTATATACATTACTACGTGCATACCCATATTGCTCCTCACAATATAACAATAACAATAACAAATCAATAAAAACAGAGATATTTGAATAATAACAACAAAAATATAAATTTAAAAATGCGAATTTATATATGTATGTAATTACATACATATGTGTACATATGTATGTATGTCTGCACGCTGAATCCGATTTTCCTCCATCGCACTTCTGATTGCAGAGAATACCAGACTGTTGAAAGAGTTTACAATGATAATGTACAATTTTCAGATTATAGTTATTTGTATAAATGAGTATGATTTACTTACATGTATTTAATCCAATTACATATATATATATGTGCGAATCTATGGAATATTTAAGTAAGTATTGAAGTACGTACATATATATATATACATAAATACATATCTTTATCTTACTTGAATAAGGCTTGTGCCTGTCAAGGGCCATTAATTGCGCGAGCAATTTCGAATTAAATCTACAGCGGTTGTGTTAAGCAACCTTTTATTATTACCTTAATATTTTTATCCTACTGTTAAGAGTTGTGTCAAAAACTCAAGCTTATTATTTTGAATTTTGTCTTACCTAGAATGCTGGTTGTACCAACAATTTTCTCAGTTTGCCATCTACAATTCTTCCTAATTAGAATTAAGACAAACTGATTAAGAACAAATTTCCTATGCTCAAAACAAGGGTGGGTGGAAGAAAACCATTCAGTATCTAAAGAGGATTTTGCTGTAGCGTGCATGCAGTACAGAACAATTTTCTCTTTAATACGTGGGATACATGGTTTCTTTTCGAAAATAGTCTTAAACGTTGCGAAATGAAGTTTTATTAACTCATAAAAATGGTCAGAAGGGGCTTTCAACTTAAGGTTTATGTAGTGGAAATTTTTATTGAGTATTAAATACTCAGAAGAGCACTGCATTTCATCAGATGACTTTAAAAGATTTGAACAAATTTCACAATCAGTTTTTTGTAATAATTTGTACAGAAGATACCCAGCAAAATATCTTAATGCATTTTCATTAAAAACATTGTGGATATTTGCAATGGTTGCATCTAATGACAATTCAACCTCAGCGTCTGGATCTAAAGGTTCTTGTTCTACAGATGAGTTCGTGGCACACTGCTCGTGAAATACTGATAGGTTAGATCCGCTATCCTTTATTATATTAGCTAACATGAGATCTTCATCTGGAATACAATTGCCAGAAATAGAAGCAGATGTCAAGATTTTCATTGAGAGCATTTTAGATATAATAGCATTGAATTCAAAAACTGTTGGATTCGTTGCTCCCCGACTTCTAATTAAATAAAATAAATTTTCTAAAGGGTCTTGGTTTAATTTGGATGTGGCAACAAAGATATTATCACTGTTTTCATTCCAAATATTTTCCGCTAAAGCAATTATAGATGAGATTGTAGTAATCATCCCATCAATACAATATACTTTTTGTGGATACTTCAGGTTATGAAAATAATCTCTCATTTCCTGAAGATATTCATGTAGATTGATATGTACGTTATAGAATTTCGATTTTTGTTCAATTTCACCCCCTCACCATTAAGTTTGTAAAAGGCGTATTTCAAATACTAGAGACTTGAGCTTTGGCAATTATATGCATAGTAATGATAAAACCACATTCTGAAAGTTTCATGAAGAACGTACGTCCAGAAAAAAAGTTATTAAACAATTAAGTTCCCATAGTGAGCCCACACTGCAGCCCATGCGTGCGCGCCTATGGGTGTCTATGTATGTGTGTTGCGTGTGTATGTGTGTGTGTTTGCTGTTGCTTGAAGGGTTCAGGGGATCTCGTAGTCGAGCAGTCTCGACTAGAGCTTTCTTACTTGTTTTAACTATGCTCTGCAAATTTTCTAATAAGTCTGGATTGAATCCAGGAACTAAGTTCTTAGCAGATTTAATTCGAAATCGCTCGCACAATTAAAAGCCCGTGGCAGGCACAAGCCAATGTTCACGTATTATGAACACACATACATACTTACACACATACTTACTCCACAGGCAGCAAGAATAGTTTCCCATACTAACAAATAATGGCTCATACATGTAAAACGGGACTCTAATGAGTGACGAAAATACTGAGAAAGAATTGAGCTTGGCGACCCACGCACACAAGAGCACATACATGTAGCAAGGGATTGTAAATGTGTGTGTGCATGCTCGTCGCGAAAATTTATTCTTTCTGTGCACAACAGCCTGTGTAAATTGGTAAGCCCAAAACTTGCCGTTGGTCTGCCTTGTGAAGTGAGAACATGCATACATACATTTGCATATGTGTATGCATGTATGGGATAGGAAGATTTTTCTATGGTTTCAATCGTTCAATTGTTGATTATAATGAGTAAAGCTTGAGTGTAATATGACATGTTTATTTCATATATTGCAAAGCATTTAGTAATTAATACATAATTTTTTCGCTTAAAAATGTGTATAAAATAATTTAAATTATATATGTATGTATAATTACAGTATTTTATGGATATACACACATTTTGAAACATTTTGATTAGCTATAATAATATATATGTAAATGTACTTATGTACATATGTACATACATATGTTCATACATAGTAAATCTGTGTGAAGTGGTTATGACAGTCCGTAAAACCGACCAAATGCAAATGCTGGACTTTAAAATTATTACAAGCAGCAAGAGTAACGCACGCAGGTCAGAAATGCTCATACATGTAGCAAGGGACTACAAGTGTGTGTGTGTGCATGCCCGTAGCGAGATCATATTCTTTATGCGCCTCACGCTTGCATACCCTTCCCATAAATATATATCGAACCGCTAACATTTTGTTGCATGAATGTCGCAAACGATTTTAAGATTTCGGTATACTCTTCACTCAAAAGGAAAGAGCTGGGACCGTCGCGAACAAATTTCAATTTTTGTGCGCTGCTGAGCTTCATGATTTTAGAGCCCACAGAGAGAGAGAGAGAGATATGGAGTGTGAGAGAGAGTAGGACAAAAACGACAAGCGCATAAAACATGACTATTTCGTCTGCGTGCTTAGAGCGCACTGATTTCGTCGTGCTATTTTTCATTACTCGAGCCAGCCAATACCAAGCCGAGCGAATACGAAGTTGGCCGGGACCTGCTACATAGATGTTGCGGCGTGGAGAAAATATTGCTCTACATGTCTAGTCTATGTGTTCTCTGGTTAGTGATATGACTTAATTTGTCCGCGTCTGATTCGGCATATAGACTTTCAAGTCTATCGAACAGAGCTTTCGTTTTGAGCCTTAGATAAGTGACCTGAGATGCAGGCACTTGATCAGCACTCGATTCTAAATTATTCATTTTAGTCACAAATTTATTGGTTTTATGTATGTTCACTTTTGAAAGAACACTTGCAATTGCAAAGTTAATGTACAAACTGATATTACCACTTATACACTTCCAATTTAACTGCAGCCCTTATATGCGAGCCCACTGTACATATGTATGTATGTTTGTAAATGTGTGATCGACACAGCTATTTTCGGAATAGCTGTGTGGACGCTGCACAAAAAAAAAGGTCGCCAAACGCGATGATCAACGGACGAAAAAGAAAGATAATAAAGATAATCACAATGCAAAGCGAGTGCATGCAGATTATACGCACAATTACATACACTGTTATATGTAGTTCGAACGAAATGTTAATGTTCTACAAGGTTGTTTCACAATGAAATTGATAATTTGAATGCACTATCTTGCACAAATGTTTTGTAAATTTCTCTGATGATCGACGACAAGATGGTGTAACAACTTATAACCCGCCAAACGAGCACCACAGAGTGTATTGATCACGTCGGGGTCACCAAAATGTTTGAAGCTGCCGAGCTTTTTCGACAACTCTGGCTCCAATCATTTACAAAGGCACAAAATAAAAACCAAAAAAACGATATAATTTAGCTTATTATTTATTAATTTAATGCCGAGTCTGTGGACACTGTTTAGGCGGAGTTAATTCGATTCGAGGCAAAAATATATAGGTGTTGCGCGAATGAAGACCGTTTTTATACAGAGTTTAAAAGAATATATGTAAAGAGGAGTATACAATTAACAGAGCGGATGAGATTTACATATGTATGTGTGTTATGCTCTGTTATGTGCAAGAGTGCGCTAACAGAGAATGAGAATGACAAAGGCAAGAGATTAACTTAAGAGAAGCTTATTTAACTATTAAGAGCAATTATTAGCTGCTGCGCCGAACACCCTGTATGTACATGTATATACAAATAGGCTTAATAGGCAACAAAAATTTGCAATTTACAAAAAATAGTTTCCCGCGGGATTTGAAGTCGTAAATAAAACGAAATGATATTCTTGTTATGAAAAGCCAGAGTAGCGGTTAAAAACTTCAAGAACAATGCAAAAACAAATCAGTCGCATTTGAGATTCTTAGAACACGCTAGAGTACGCATTTATGTGTACATACACACACACATACACACATAAAAGTGAGCGCGTTTATAAGAAGGCTGGAAAAAAAAAAAAAAAAACAAAACATTGAAGGGGCTTTGAACCTCCGCTACTCTAACATAAGTCGCGTCGCCTTTATCACCCACGCTATTGCTTTGCTTGACTATATGGTAGCTAAAATATAATAACGTAATAACAGAGCATCATCTGACAAAACTACAGTAACAGCTAGAAAATCCAGAAATCAATCGCAATTCTTAGAATATCAAAAAAGGCGCGCTTTTGTCTATACGCATAGAATAAGCAATGAGTTTGTGCACATGTATTAGAAAATCGCGCTGATCTGCTGCTAGCTTGGAACCGGTATCCAAAATATACAAAAATCAAAATTGTATAAAATTAATTTGAAGATCCTTGTTCTAAAGATGTACTGGATATAAACGGCAATAGCTATCGATGATTTTTTTATACCCTGAACCCATTGAAAATGGGAAATCAGGGTATAATGGTTTTGTGAAAAGTATGTAACAGGCAGAAGGACTCATCGCAGACCCCATAAATTATATATATTCTTGATCTGGACGATGAGCTGAGTCGATATAGCCCTGTCCGTTTGTCCGTCCGTCTGTCCGTTACATGTTTGTAGTGATTAAGTAATCAAACTGAATTGAATTGTTGTTGCTATAGATTTTGATTTTTGGTATTTGTTAAGTTTATATTTTTGTAGTAGGTATATTTTGAAGTCATTTGGTAGAGAGTAAGTTAGGTAGTAAGTAGAATAAGTATTAGTTTGTAAGATAGCGCTAAGTAGGCAAGAAGTAGACGTAAGTGTTGTAGTAATTAGTTTTAGAATGTAAGCAATAATTCGAATTAGTGGGCGGGCGCGCGATCAGCAATGCAGCCGTGCAGCTCGAAAGCTCGCGGTGGTGAATTGCATTGCTGGTCGCGTGGTGAGATCTGCATAGCAGCAAGAAAGAGATTAAAAGCTGCGTGCATGAGTTAGTTGGTTTCGGACTCTCGGAATGAGCGGATAGAAAAGTAAAATTTGAGCTCTCGGAATGAGCGGATGTAAGAGTTAATTTTGGGCTCTCGGAATGAGCGGATGTTAGAGTTAATTTTGAGCTCTCGATATGAGCAGACGGATAAGAAGGTTAAAGAAAAATATAGATTAGCAACTGTAAGGTATGAGGTCGTAGGTTAAATAAAGTAAGAAATGCATGGAGAGACACTTGCGTATTCATTTGTAGTGGATTTGTTAATAATAATTTAATCTAATCTAACAGGTAGTTAGAACGAGGTTACATCCCGTACGCCAGAAGGTTAAAACTCTGGCATGTAAAATTGCGTGGTCTTGAGGGAATTCCGGCGACAACGCTGGGAGTTCCTCGATCCGCGGTCTACCAATCGTAGTAGCCCCACTAATCCCCCGCAATACGCCTTTGCAACCCCGACCCCAGCAATCTGGAGTGCGCTTGATCGCGCCACTCGATCGCTGCAGCCTTCCCACGTGCAAACGTGTGGGCATGGTCGGCGAGTTCAGGCCGCGTGGTCGCTTAACACATAATAACTCCCCACCCTCTCCTATTTCTCTAACTACGTACAGTCCCGTACTAATTTACAAATGTCTTGTAAGTTATGGCCCTGGGCAGACTGAGACTCTGACCCCGGCTGGAAAACAATGTAACCTTACAAACTTATTCGATATCTTTTTTATCGAGGATAATAGATAAATTGATATTGTTTTTCCGCCTTAATTGAACATTATTAGACCTAGAGACTTCAGATTTACTGTGTATATACATTTGATGGATACACACATTTTGTAATTTACAGATTTTGAATACCACGCCCCCTTCGCCACCAATTTGTGAAAAACGTATATCAATACTATAGACTATACTAGAGACTTGTGCTTCGGATTGTACACAGATTTGCACATTATGATTGCGTTCTGAAAGTTTCATTATGATTGTATGTCTACAAACGAATTTATTCAACTAATAAATTTTCATAATATTGCCTGCACTGCAGCGCAGCCCAAGCGCAGTCGCTGTTTACTGCGCAGTTAGCAGAGCGCGGGTCTTTGCGTGCGGGTGGATGCATGTGTATGTATGTGTGCAGAATGATTGGATCATCAGCATGAAGGGTTCAGGGTATCTCCTAGTCGAGCAGTCTCGACTAGAGTCTTCTTACTTGTTCTAATTATAATGTTATCAACGTTTGGGCTGTGAATGAGTATTCTGCAATCGGTATCGCCCGACTGCAACGTTCTTACTTGGTTTTGATTTAATAGGTCGAGTGAGGAGCATGTATATATGTATGTATGTATGTATACATATATATGTCTCTCTGCAGCCGGGGACTAGTAATGTACTATATGAGTATGTGCGGATGGGTGAAAAGGCAGAATATGGAACAGCAAGGACATCCAGTGGGAATCCTTGCAGATCATCAGCAGGCGCCGATCAGGACATCGGTGCATATCAGCAACGTAAGCGAGGCCTGCACACCTGGGTGAGTTCGCGTAGCCGTGCGTAAGAGAAGTGCTTGTGAGTGAACGAAGCTAGTGTTGTGCTGTGAGTGAGCGAGATAGTAGGAGAGATCTGCATAGCTGGCGAACCGTCAGAGTTTACAGATCCAGATCCTAGCGTGTTTAGCACAACACTCTCCCAGCCGGAGTGCGTTGAACAAGCGCTCAGTAGGTGTGCGTCGCTAAGCAAACCAGCAAGCCAGCATATATTTACATAAGTGACGTGTACATTTCATTATTTATGTAAGAAAATATACCACTGCGCTATAAAACCTAAACCACAAGACTAATTAATTATCGCAGGGGCTTCAACAAATAAATTTGTTGGCAACAAATCCACAGTCAGCTGAAACTAGCCCAGCTTAGACTCGGGATAAACTGAAGGTTCGTTACAACTGGCGCCCAACGTGGGGTCCTGCGATAAGAGTCAATTAGTATATATTTGTGAACATGGTGCGAGCGTGGGTGTATAATCTTAAAAAGGATGAAGTGCTCCGTTACGGCGAGGAGTTTGGAGTGAGCTTGTCAGGCACACTGGACGTCATGCGGAGACAGTTCGGCGAGTGGGTTGAGAGGAATGAAGGAAGCATTCCTTACTCACTGAGGATCGCCGAATTGGGGCGACTGCATGGACGCCGTGCCTCGCTCAGAGACGAGGCAACGACCGCCGTCGGGGACGATGAGCTGGAGTCGGAGCTTGCACATGTGGCACGGCTGTGTGTGCCCTCCACAAGCGCGACGGCGCGACTCCAAAATACGCGTCAAGGTGAGATGAGGGCCACATCCACCCCGCAACCGGAAATCAGGCCACGAGGACACGACAGCACCGCTCAGGAATATCCAAAGGTGGCCAAACAAGTGCGGGAGTGGAGCTTCCGTTTTGATGGTACCAAAAAGCCTTTGGAGTGGTGCGTGCCACACGGCGGCGCATACGCTTGGCGGACGGCAGTTGCAGTCAGGTGGACTCGCAGCTGGAGACGACGATCAGCCTGGGGAATCAGCAAATATAGATGCCGTTGCTGATTCTGCCAGGAGTGATCGATGATCTGGTGCTAGGCTGGGATTTCTTGGCCAGCATGGGCACCACACTGGAGTGTGGCGGCTTGGCGCTGAAAATTGGGCCAAGAAATCCCAAACCAAGCCGCCAACTGGAGACGAAGTTATCCATGGTTGCTGTCAGCATGGAAGCGGGTCCCAAGACGCCATTGGAGGCGACTTCGGATCGTCGAGAACCGCTTCATGTGGATAAGGAAGTGAAGGGCATCAACAAGACCAAAAAGCAGCGATATCTTCGACGCAGGAAGGACAGACGGAACGTGGTAGCAGATGCGCTCTCACGGCAGCCTCTGGGAAAAGAGGTGAGCCGCCTGGTCGCTAGTAAGGAGACGCCAACTGGGACAGGGTGTCGTTGGCTCACCAAGCTGCGCCAGAACCTGCGCAAAACACCACAGAAGTGGCCAGATTATAGCGAAAAGTCTGGAAACTTATACCGGCACAGCCAGCATCAAGCCGGCCACAAGAGTGTGGCCACATGGAAGCTGTGTGTGACAACAGAGCGGCGCAAGCAAGTGCTGGAAGAGAGCCACGATGCAGCCGCCGCTGGCCACCTTGGGAGCCGAAAAACAATTGCTCGGGTGGCTGCACGATACTACTGGCCCGGTATGTATCGGGATGCGCGGGAGTACGTGCAGCGGTGCGAGCTGTGTCAGCACTGCAAGACCAGTCAGCCGCAGGCAGATGGACAGATGCTGACGAAAGTGCGTCGAAACCTGGAGAGAGCTGGACAGGATCAGGCGCGGCATTACAACCTACGGAGGCGGCAGTGGAAGCCGGCCGTAGGTGACAAGGTGTGGGCAAAGGAACGCCACTTGTCTAATGCCGCAGAGGGATTCGCAGCAAAACTGGCGCCACGCTATGGAGGCCCATATAGTGGCCAGTTTTGTGTCCCCAGTCATCTGCCGGATCAGGTCGGAGGCAGAAAAGCGGACCAGGACGGCGCATGTGGCGGATCTCAAGCCGTGGAGAGGAGACACGGGTGAGCAATAGAGCTGTTTTGTTCTTTTTTCCCAAAAAAAAAAAGGGAGTGAATACACAGCGAAGTGTATTGCTTCTTACCAAAAAAAAAAAAGAAGAAAAAAAATAAGACGACAAAATTTTGCTCAAAGTGCATAATTTCGGCTGCGAAATGCATCTGTGATGGGAAAACAACAGTTGCCACCGGGATAATTACGGTATATGGATGTACAACAACAATTTGTTTGAACTGCGCATGCACGACAGCAAGCAGTGCACAGTACTGCACCGAAAAACTTAGCTGTCGGTACGTGCGCAATGCACAATGCACAGATACAACAACAAAGCAGTGCATGCACGCAGGCCCATATACGGTATATGCGCAACAACAATGATCGCAGCCGAGATTATGTATTATCATGTTTAATCGCACGAAAATGAAAAGCGGAAAAACAAAAAAAAACCACATACGTTCCAGGCAAGAATTTCTGAACACACACGACAGCACCGCTCAGGAATATCCAAAGGTGGCCAAACAAGTGCGGGAGTGGAGCTTCCGTTTTGATGGTACCTTTGGAGTTCTTGGAGCAGGTGGAGTGGTCGGCGGACACATATGGCCTGGATCTGGATATGATCCCGAGGGCGATGCCAGAGCTGCTGAAGGGCATGGCCTTGAAGTGGAACGTGGCCAACAATCGGCACTGGACGGCGTGGGCGACATTCGTGCGCAGCTTTCAGGAGTTTTTCCTGCCCAGAGGATATCTGGAGAAGCTGGAGGATGACGCCAAACGCCGGAGGCATGCAGCCATAAGTTTGGGTTGCCCGGTGGGAGATCGGTTCACTATTGATGCCTGCCACGCGACGAGTCCAATCGGTTGTCCATGCTGGGGCGTCGGCGCATTTGCTGGCCGATCCTCGCGCACTGGCCAGCGGCTTCGCTGGAGCTGTGCGCGAATGAGGAGTGACCCGCAAAATGCCAGCCGGCGTCTAAGTTCGGCACCATTGACCGTTGCGAACGACATCGATGTGGCCAACTCGCAAGAGCAACCCAAGAATTTGTCTGCAGTGCCGCAACGGAGACACTGCAGCAACCATGAGGGAACGCCTTCGTCGGCAGCGGAGAGAACGACGAGGGATATGGTGAGGCAGGTGGCCGCCGCACTCGTGCGGTGGCCACCAGGGACTGCAGAACCAACAGGTGAGTTGTGCAGGAGCGTCCGGCGTGGGCGGAGGCAGCGGCGGCCCATCGTGCACACGGGGCATGCTTGGCAACCGAATCCTCGCGCACTGGCCAGCGACTTCGCTGGAGCTGTGCGCGAAAGAGGAGTGGCCAACAAGCGCACCGACACCAAAGATCTGACCCCGGTGTCCATTTGCGAACGACGTCTGTGGCCCGATCTCATAGCGGCAGTACATGGAATGACTGCAGTGCCCCACTGGAGCATCCCCAAGGGTCCAAGGAGCAGCAGAAAGCAGTAGAGAGACGTCTCCAGCGGCGAGGGACAGCATACGCCAAATGGGCGAAGTGGCCATTGCCGTGCGCATGTGCGCCAATGCCACTGGCTGCAAAACCGACAGGCGAGTTTTGCAGCAGTGCCCGGCGTGGGCATTGGCAGCGGCAGGCCATCAAGTCAAGGGGCATGGAGGAAAGATGCCCAACCTGAAAAACAATATTTTTATTAAGGTTTTGTCGAGACTTATAAAAATATTAGCCCCATTCATTTACCGGCAGAGTGCAGCATTGCCAGCGGTAAGGGAAAAATACAGCTGTTAACATTAACAGAGCGTTAACAGCAACGATCAGCGCAAAATGGAGCATCGAGGGATGGAGCGACGCAAAACGGAGCAGCGCAGCGGAGGCGGGCGCCAAGTTCAAACACGATGGTCTCGTGTTTTCCCGAAGGGTATGCACGTATTGATGTATATAAACGTATGTATTTGCTGTGCGTTTATATGCATATACGTGCATATACATGTTGCTCCACACAGCGACGCGAATACTGTAGGAGCGACCCTCGCACTGGAAAGGGGGGTCAAAGTCCTTTTAGAGGCGGTCTCTTTCGCTCCTACAGATTCAGCAATGGGTTCGCGTCGAACGCACGACGATCATCGGGGACCGTTAGCCGAGATGCCGTTTGGGCCGAGTGATAGTAGTGGATACTTTCACTCGTAGGGCGCCAACGGTACTTTGGCCAATGGAAGGGGGCCACGGATTTGGCGGGAAAGTGACGTCACGCCACTTTACCGTTTTTATGGACAATAACGGCAGAGAGGCCCCGCTCCAGAGCCGAACAGGCCCTGTTACCACACGAGGCAGGGCCTGTGGCTGGGGTATAAAAGGCCACCAGCGGCTCCATACGAGGCTGTCGAAAACGATACGAGAGAGTGTTGCCGTCGGAATTATACAAAGTGAAAGTGAAGAAAGTGTCGAAATCAAGTCAACGCGAGTGGCAATCAGGACTCCCTGACCCTTAGCGATTAGAATACTTAAGAGACGAGCGCTGAGCATTACAAACTCAGCGATAGCTAATAAGCCAACGCGGAGTCTTATAAACTCAGCAATAGAATAATAATATGTAATAGACCAATGCTGAGCCTTACACACTCAGCAATAGGCGCATTAGATTTAATGGTTGAAATTATGCATGAGCCTGGGTATATAAACCCAGGCCCAGCAGAATAAAGATTCAATACGAAACTAAACACCATCATAGTCAAGTGTATTCGTTCACCACAAGACTAATTAATTATCGCAGGGGCTTCAACAAATAAATTTGTTGGCAACGAATCCACAGTCAGCTGAAACTAGCCCAGCTTAGACTCGGGATAAACCGAAGGTTCGTTACAACTGGCGCCCAACGTGGGGTCCTGCGATAAGAGTCAATTAGTATATATTTGTGAACATGGTGCGAGCGTGGGTGTATAATCTTAAAAAGGATGAAGTGCTCCGTTACGGCGAGGAGTTTGGAGTGAGCTTGTCAGGCACACTGGACGTCATGCGGAGACAGTTCGGCGAGTGGGTTGAGAGGAATGAAGGAAGCATTCCTTACTCACTGAGGATCGCCGAACTGGGGCGACTGCATGGACGCCGTGCCTCGCTCAGAGATGAGGCAACGACCGCCGTCGGGGACGACGAGCTGGAGACGGAGCTTGCACATGTGGCACGGCTGTGTGTGCCCTCCACAAGCGCGACGGCGCGACTCCAAAATACGCGTCAAGGTGAGATGAGGGCCACATCCACCCCGCAACCGGAAATCAGGCCACGAGGACACGACAGCACCGCTCAGGAATATCCAAAGGTGGCCAAACAAGTGCGGGAGTGGAGCTTCCGTTTTGATGGTACCAAAAAGCCTTTGGAGTTCTTGGAGCAGGTGGAGTGGTCGGCGGACACATATGGCCTGGATCTGGATATGATCCCGAGGGCGATGCCAGAGCTGCTGAAGGGCATGGCCTTGAAGTGGTACGTGGCCAACAATCGGCACTGGACGGCGTGGGCGACATTCGTGCGCAGCTTTCAGGAGTTTTTCCTGCCCAGAGGATATCTGGAGAAGCTGGAGGATGACGCCAAACGCCGGAGGCAAATGGTAGATGAGAGCTTCAAGGTCTACATGGTGGAGATGCAGATAGTAGGAGAGATCTGCATAGCTGGCGAACCGTCAGAGTTTACAGATCCAGATCCTGGCGTTTCGCAAATCCTTACGGTGAGCTAGCGTGTTTAGCACAACACTCTCCCAGCCGGAGTGCGTTGAACAAGCGCTCAGTAGGTGTGCGTCGCTAAGCAAACCAGCGAGCCAGCATATATTTACATAATTGACGTGTACATTTCATTATTTATGTAAGAAAATATACCACTGCGCTATAAAACCTAAACCACAAGACTAATTAATTATCGCAGGGGCTTCAACAAATAAATTTGTTGGCAACGAATACACAGTCAGCTGAAACTAGCCCAGCTTAGACTCGGGATAAACCGAAGGTTCGTTACAGTTTTGTGCAATGTCCGTCTTGCTGTCCGTCCGTCCGTCCGTCTGTCCGTATGAACGCAGTTCATTTCGCCACTATTGAAGCTAGAGACTTGAAATTTGGAACACATACTCGTGTATAACTCCGATTTATAAAGTGTTAAAATTTTCCCGATCCGCCCACTAGGGGCGTGGCAAATCGGAAAATGCATTTTCCGATATACTAGAAACCATGTTAGTTGAAGAGCTAGAAAGCTGAAATTTTGTATGTAGGTCCGCGTCGACCTCCCAAGTCTATCAAGCTATGGATTGGGGGGCATTGGGGGCGTGGAAAATCGGATAAAACTGTATCTCCGGAAGTCATAAAACTAGAAAGTTGAAATTTTGCACGTTAGCTAATGTTATGATTCTATAATGACTGATGAAAATTTTTATGTTTACGCCCACTAGGGGCGTGGCAAATCGGACCTGAAGATATAGTGATTTTTCAAATTTTGCTATATTTTAGGCACTATTGATGCTAGAGACCTGAAATTTGGTATATATACGCGGGGTGACAACCTACGGCCAACGAGCTATGATGGATATATGTCCGCCCAAAGGGGGCGTGGCAAACCGCAAAAGCTTATATCTCCTACAGTTTAAGAGCTAGATGCTTCAAATTTGGATAGTTGAGTTACTGGTAACATCCTCTATCGATGTCCCAAAAAAAATCGTTACGCCTCTTTGGGGGCGTGGCATATCGAAAAATAGCCTGTAATTTTCACATTTATGGAGCGTAAGCATTCAAATTTGGCATGTACGATACCGTAGGCTCGTTTTAAGAACAGGCCAAAAATGAGGCGTCTACGGCCACTAGGTGCGTGGCAATCCGCATTTGTAGTATCAAATTGCGATATTTATATGCTTGAGCCATTTATGTATGTACATGTATATACAAATAGGCTTAATAGGCATTGATAACACGGAAGTAAACATTTTTATCAAATTAAAAAAATATAAAAGAAGCTAAAATAAAAAAAATTTTCAATTTACAAAAAACAGTTTCCCGCGGGATTTGAACTCGCACCCAAGCCAAATAGCATGTTTGTCAAAATAACTAAAACGAATTTAACCGGCGCCTCTACCGACAGCGCTACCGCCTGCTTTGAACAACAGTAAATAAAACGAAATGACATTATTGTTATGAAAAGCCAGAGTAGCGGTTAAAAATTTCAAGAACTATGCAAAAACAAATCAGTCGCATTTGAGATTCTTAGAACACGCCAGAGTACGCATTTATGTGTACATGCACACGCACATACACACATAAAAGTGAGCGCGTGTATAAGAAGGCTGGAATGCTTGATGCTATGCGTGCAGACTTATGTGTATCTGTATGTATATATGTATATACATTATATACATACATATATGCGTATATGCTATGAGGGCTATTTAAGAAGAAACAAATTTAAACTTATAAAATTGTTCGATTAAGAAAAAAAAGTATTAAGTACCCTTTATTAAAGCTCGCACCTTCCCAATAAAATATCTTTTTTATAATAAAAACGAAATATGTATGAAAAAAAAAACCAAAAACAAAACATTGAAGGGGCTTTAAACCTCCGCTACTCTAACATAACTCGCGTCGCCTTTATCACCCACGCTATTGCATTGCTTGACTATATAGTAGCTAAAATATAATAACGTAATAACAGAGCATCATCTGACGAAACTACAGTAACAGCTAGAAAATCCAGAAATCAATCGCAATTCTTAGAATATCAAAAGAGGCGCGCTTTTGTCTATACGCATAGAATAAACAATGAGTTTGTGCACATGTATTAGAAAATCGCGCTGATCTGCTGTTAGCTTGGAACCGGTATCCAAAATATACAAAAATCCAAATTGTATAAAATTGATTTGAGGATCCTAGTTCTAAAGGACTAAAGAACAATAGCTATCGATCTTTTTTTTTTTTAATTTATAATGGGATCAACGTTTGGGCTGTGAATGAGTATTCTGCAATCGGTATCGCCCGACTGCAACGTTCTTACTTGTTATACTCATTCCCGAAGTGAATTAATATAATGGTTTTGTGCAATGTCCGATATACCAGAAACCATGTTAGTTGAAGAGCTAAAAAGCCGAAATTTGGTATGTAGGTCCGCGTCGACCTTCCAAGTCCATCAAGCTATGGCGGAATATCTACGTCCATTGGGGGCGTGGCAAATCGGATAAAGCTGTATCTCCGGAAGTCAGAAAGACCCATAATTTGGTATATATACGCGGGGTGACAACCTACGTCCAACGAGCTATGATGGATATATGTCCGCCCAAAGGGGGCGTGGCAAACCGCAAAAGCCTATATCTCCTACAGTTTAAGAGCTAGATGCTTCAAATATGGATAGTTGAGTTACTGGTAACATCCTCTATCGATGTCCCAAAAATAATCGTTACGCCTCTTTGGGGGCGTGGCATATCGAAAAATACCCTGTAATTTTCACATTTATGGAGCGTAAGCATTCAAATTTGGCATGTACGTTACCGTAGGCTCGTTCTAAGAACAGGCCAAAAATGAGGCGTCATTTGTAGTATCAAATTGCGATATTTATATGCTTGAGCCATCTATGTATGTACATGTATATACAAATAGGCTTAATAGGCATTGATAACACGGAAGTAAACATTTTTATCAAATTAAAAAAATATAAAAGAAGCTAAAATAAAAAAAATTTTCAATTTACATTGAGAGGGTTCTCAGTGAGAGTTAACAGACGTGATTATTTTTGTGCTCTGCAAATATTATTGTTTTCTTAGTTATATGGTAATGTTAAATTTCGCATAATTGCGGTTCGGTTGAATATTGCAAATATCTATATATCCTGTGCAAGGTTTGATCCGTGGTTTGCTGTGTTTTTAATAATTTGCTTTTTTATTTTGTGAAGTTTTGTGTGCAGCGTCGGTTCATTAGTTTCATTATTTGCATTTTTGCCTTAGTGTTTCTATTTGTTGGCGCTCTCCCCAGTTCACTCTTTCTAGGTTTGTTAGTGTTGTGTGTGCATAATTTGTTCTCACTATCTACTGTTGTTGTATTTGCCTCTCTCGAATTTTTGATTTTCGTGTTGTGCAAGTATACTCTCTCGCTGTGTACTTTCGCTCTGCTCTTTAACGGCTGTTTTTGTTGTTGCCTCGCTCTCTCAACATATATTTTCGTTGCGCTCTGTAACGGCTGTTTTGTTGTTCGACTCGCTCTCAACACATTTATACCTCTCTTTGTTTTTTACATTTGTGTTTACATTCAGTAATTTCTGTTTGATCCCAATTGCCAATATGAGTTGCTGCAAAAAATCTTGCAGTTATAAGCAGGCAGTTGATTCTGTTCAACCGCAATTTATAAATTGCTGGTTGTGCGATAATATGATGCATACTAAGTGTGCAGGTCTTACTGGGAGTGATTATGACAAGATTATGTCCACTACTAAAGCTGGCAGTGGAGGCGTACGCTGGTCTTGTCCGACTTGCTTGGAAAAACAGATCAACTTTTCTAAAATGTATAGTGCTGTGAGGGCACAATTCTTGAAACTGAAGAAGATTTTCATGCAGTTGACCAGTGACATGGCTGCTGCTGAAGAAATATTAAATCAATACGGCTTTGCAAATCCTCTCTCTCAATTGGATACTCCTTTGTTGTCGGTAACTCCTTCTATAATAGTACCGCCACCTAATTCACTTGCTCCTCCCTCACCTTGTGCCTCTGTTTTGTCATCGGCTCCTAATTCACTTGATCCTCCTTCACCTGGTCCCATATCTGTTTCTCTTGTTGATGTTTCTATTGAAATCCAAGCCCCTGTTCCAAATTTGGATACTACTTCTATTGTTGCTCAAACAAAGAGTGATAATAAGTCGACCACTCCGGGCATCACCTTATCCGTTGTCTCTCCTCGGAAGCAAGTATTTTTATCTAGGCTTTCATCTGATACTACATGTGAGGCAGTATCTGCTTTTATTTCTAGCAAGATATCAGCCAATATTTTTATATCGAAGTTTAGTTTCGCAACTCCGCGAGAAATTGCTTCATTTAAGATTAATGTTCCGATGGAATATTTTACAACCATATGTGACCCTAAATTCTGGTCACCTCACGTAGTCGTGCGTGAATTCAAACCTAAGAATCGCAACAAATCAACTCCTGTTTCCTTGAATCCACCTTCGGTGCAATCAACATCAAACATTACACCAAAAAACTAAATAGTTTACATTCCTCTTCTCATATGTCCCTGGTTTATCAAAATGTACGCGGCCTTAATACTAAACTTAAAAATTTATTCTTACATAGTTTTAGTGTTCAATATGATATTATTGCTTTCACTGAAACATGGTTGTGTAAAAATGTTCATAATAGCGAGATCCTTTCAAGTAATTTCACTATTTATAGACTTGACCGTGCTATGCGTAGAGGGGGTGGGGTGTTAATTGCTGTTAAATCCTGTATTCTCTCCGAAGGGTTTAGCTTTTCGTCCCTTCATGATGCAGAGATTATAGGGGTTAAATTAACTCTCCCATCGTGCTCCTTATTTATCACTTGCTCTTACATCCCTCCATCGTCTGATATACAAGTTTATGTTCAACATATAACTTGTATTAAAGAAATTTATGATCATGTAAATGATAAAGACTTGTTTCTGGTTTTGGGTGATTTTAATATTCCCAACACTTCTTGGTCATCAATTTTTAATGCAAATTAATTTATTCCGACTATCGACCACTATTTCTTTGATGAATTGTTTAACTTATCTATGTTTCAGATTAACTCTATTTCAAACCATCTAAATCGCACTCTAGATCTTGTGTTTGTTAATCATGATTCGCTCATAAATGTCGCGAGATCAACTCCTTTCTGCTTACCAGAGGATACACATCATCCCACTTTAAAGGTTTTATTCAGTGTTGATAATCCTCCCACTAATACTCCAATGCCTTCTAAGCTTAGTCGCTGTTATCGTAAATGCAATTTTGTTCTGCTTAATGAATTAATTAATTCAACAGACTGGTCTATTTTATATGAGTCGGTTGATATTAATTTGGCAGCATCGTTCTTTTATTCTACCTTAAACTCTATTCTGGATGTTTGTGTCCCTCTCTGCCGTATTTCGCCAGTTTCAAATAAGCCACCTTGGTTTACCAAAACACTTTCGAACTTAAGAAACATTAAAACCAAATGTTTCAGAAATTATAAAAAATCTGGTTCAAGTTTTGACTGGTCCAAATATTCCATTGCCAAGTAAAATTTCAATCTTTTAAATTCTAGTTGTTATGAGAATTATCTTATACGTTGCAATCGTCAGTTTGCTCGAGATCCTAAACAATTTTACTCATTTGTTAATTCGAAACGTAAATCTTCTGGTTTGCCATCCTCATTTGTCCTTGGTGGTGAAAAAACTCGTAATGACCAGGATTCCTCTGATCTATTTGCAGATTTTTATACCCTGAACCCATTGAAAATGGGAAATCAGGGTATAATGGTTTTGTTAAAAGTATGTAACAGGGAGAAGGAGGCGTGGCAGACCCCACAAAGTATATATATTCTTGATCAGGGCGACGAACTGAGTCGATTTAACCCTGTCCGTCTGTCTGTCCGTCCGTCCGTCCGTCCGTCCGTATGTATGAACGCGTCGATTTCAGAAGATATAAGAGCTAGAGACTTGAACTTTTTTTTTAAAATGACCGTAAATACAGCGCGTATATCGAGTTTATCACTAAAAATCGATAACTCATCCCGTTATTTTTTTATCGATCAAAAACCTTATCGAAATGCAGTTATAAAATTATATCTCCTACATCTTTAGGGCTAGAGTATCCAAATTTTAAATGTAGATTGATATGTACGTTATGGAATTTCGATTTTTGTTCAATTTCACCCCCCACCCCTATATCCACCCCCTCACCCATAAGTTTGTAAAAGGCGTATTTCAAATACTAGAGACTTGAGCTTCGGCACATACACGCATATTAATGATATAAACACAATCATGAAGAACGTACGTCCACAAAAAAAGTTATTAAACAATGAAGTTCCCATAGTAAGCCTACACTGCAGCCCATGCGTCTTTATGCGTGCTCTCCTATGTGTGTCTATGTATGTGTGTTTGCGTGTGTATGTGTGTTTGCTGTTGCTCGAAAGGTTCAGGGGATCTCGTAGTCGAGCAGTCTCGACTAGAGCTTTCTTACTTGTTTTCAATCCACTTATTCTTCTGCTGATCTCTACAGCAACTCATATCCATATTCACTTCCTGAATTTGGGTCTATAAATGCTCCTAAAGTTACTGCAGCCTCTCTGGCTGCAGCCATTAGGACATTGAAATCATCTTTCTCTCCTGGTGCATATAATATTCCTAGTTGTGTGATTAAAGAGTGCAGTGTTTCTCTTCAGTCACATCTACTAAAATTCCCTTATATAAAAAAGGTGGAAGATCTGATATTTCCAATTATAGAGGCATTGCCAAATTATCTGCTATTCCGAAGTTATTTGAGAAAATAATAACATCGGCCTTGCAGCATTTTTGCAAATCGATTATTCAACCATCTCAACATGGTTTTGTTCAAAATCGATCAACATCCTCTAATTCACTTGAGTTTACTTCGCTCATTAATGACAGCTTTGCTAAAAAAATGCAAACTGATGTTATTTATACTGACTTCAGTAAAAGCATTTGACTCTGTACATCATCACATACTTATTCTTAAGCTTGAACGCTTAGGATTTTCACCTAGACTTGTGACTTGGATTTCCTCCTATTTAATGGGTAGAACCCAAAGAGTCTTGCTGAGAACAGCTATGTCTAAAGAGATCTTTGTATCGTCTGGTGTACCTCAGGGTAGCCATTTGGGTCCATTGCTCTTTTCCCTTTTCATAAATGACCTTCCTAGCTGTATCTCACATTCTACCATATTTATGTATGCTGATGATGTCAAACTTTGCCTTCCCTACTCCAATGCAAATGGTCATCATCACCTTCAAGATGACCTAAATGCATTTCAACTTTGGTGTGTGGCAAACCAGCTGGACTTAAATTGTTCAAAGTGTATGACAATGACCTTCAGTCGTACCGTTCCCCTAATTGCTGATTATAAAATTAGCAATATTTCCCTAAGACGCATCTGTACAGTCAAAGATCTTGGTGTGCTCTTTGACTGTAAACTTAACTTCAATCTCCATATTTCTACCATCGTTAATGAAGCCAAAAGTGTGCTTGGCTTTATTAAACGGTAGTCTAAGGAATTTAAAGACCCTTTTACCACCAAGCGATTATTTACCTCGCTTGTGCGTCCTATCTTAGAGTACTGCTCTGTTGTATGGTCTCCTCAGCATAAACTGTATCAGGATCTTATTGAATCGGTCCAAAAACAGTTTCTTCTCTTTACCTTAAGAGACCTTAGATGGGACAGTAATGTACGTTTACCGTCATATCATAGTAGGCTCCAGCTGATTGACCTTCCATCACTAACCAATCGCAGGACAATTCTAGGAATTGTTTTTTTGCATAAATTGATTAGTGGTGACATTGATTCAGCCTCTTTGTTGGGTCGCCTAAGTTTTTCGGTTCCGTCCGAAACAACTAGACACTATCGGCCTCTCCACTTACCAGTCTGCACTAGGGATTATTCTTTGCACAGCGCGTTTTATGTCCTTTGTGCGAATTTTAACAAATACTATCACGTTTTTCCCTTAGAACTCTCTCTTCCTAAACTTAAATCTACTCCATCGGCTTATCTTAGGGAATTCACGCACAATGCTCAGGCATAAGCATTGGTATACATTTTTCGTTGCCAATGTTGTGTTGTGAATTCTCAATTCTATTCTATACTCTTTTTCGACTATTCCTTTACACTTTTCTTTTTTGATTTCTCATTATCTGTATTTTCTCTTTCGCAACTTCTTTTAATAACTTCATTTCCCTTTTTCTGTACTAAATCTTTCTTAATTTTTGTTTTCTCTTTTTTTTTTTTTTTTTTTGTAAATTTTATAATTTTCTTTTCTTTTTTTTTGTTTTTTATTTATTATTATTATTATTATTTTTTATTTGTTTTTATTTTTATTTTTCTATTTTTAATTTCATATAGTTAATATATATGCCTTACTACTATATGCCTTCTTACTAACACCTTTTTTCATAGCTTCACTAGTAGCATTGACCATATTTGGCTGTGAAATGTGAGCATAGCTGGCCGGACTGGCAAATAAAACACCCCCCCCCCATCGGGTCGGTCCTACTAGTGATATTCTCTGTACTTTGTTAGGCTTTTTTAATTTTTAGTTGACTCTATGTTTGTCAATTATCCTTAAGAAAAATAAAAAAAAATAAAAATAAAAAAAAACAGTTTCCCGCGGGATTTGAACTCGCACCCAAGCCAAATAGCATGTTTGTCAAAATAACTAAAACGAATTTAACCGGCGCCTCTACCGACAGCGCTACCGCCTGCTTTGAACAACAGTAAATAAAACGAAATGTCATTCTTGTTATGAAAAGCCAGAGTAGCGGTTAAAAATTTCAAGAACAATGCAAAAACAAATCAGTCGCATTTGAGATTCTTAGAACACGCCAGAGTACGCATTTATGTGTACATACACACGCACATACACACATAAAAGTGAGCGCGTGTATAAGAAGGCTGAAATTCTTGATGCTATGCGTGCAGACTTATGTGTATCTGTATGTATATATGTATATACATTATATACATACATATATGCGTATATGCTATGAGGGCTATTTAAGAAGAAACAAATTTAAACTTATAAAATTGTTCGATTAAGAAAAAGAAAAGTATTAAGTACCCTTTATTAAAGCTCGCACCTTCCTAATAAAATATCTTTTTTATAATAAAAACGAAATATGTATGAAAAAAAAAACAAAAACAAAACATTGAAGGGGCTTTGAACCTCCGCTATCGATGATATTTTATACCCTGAACCCATTGAAAATGGGAAATCAGGGTATAATGGTTTTGTTGAAATGTATGTAACAGGCAGAAAGAGGCGTGGCAGACCCCACAAAGTATATATATTCTTGATCAGGGCGACGATCTGAGTCGATTTGGCCCTGTCCGTCTGTCTGTCTGTCTGTCTGGCCGTCTGTCCGTCTGTCCGTATGCTTGAACGCGTCGATTTCCGAAGATATAAGAGCTAGAGACTTGAATTTTTTTTTTAAATGACCGTATATACAGCGCGGATGTCGAGTTTATCACTAAAAATGGATAAATCATCCCGTTATGTTTTTATCGAATAAAAACATTCAAGTTCAAATCAGGCGCCAGTATAGCCAATTGTGAATGATATTTCATTTTTTTAAATTTGTCACATATTCAATGGAATATGTAGATCATATGCTGAAAGTTTCATCCGTTAGTTCTATCAATTTTATAAAAATCATCAAATGTTTGGCCAATTAACAAACGCACGTGAAACAGTCACAGCAGTTTTCCTATACGTGTGCACACACACATTAAAATAAACAATTAGTTTAGTTTCGATTTGCTAGATGGCGCTGCAGCAGTGAATGTATTGCTGTTTTGCCATTAGTCTGTCAACAAGTGAAGTGGAGTTGTGGAATGCAACGTGTCTCACGATCGAGAAGTCACGGGTTCGAATCCCAGGGTAGTATCTAGTCGAGCACTCTCGACTAGAGTTTCCTTACTTGTTATAATGGGATCGACGTGTGGGCTGTGAATGAGTATTCTGCAATCGGTATCGCCCGACTGCAACGTTCTTACTTGTTTATACCCTGAACCCATTGAAAATGGAAATCAGGGTATAATGGTTTTGTTAAAAGTATGTAACAGGGAGAAGGAGGCGTGGCAGACCCCACAAAGTATATATATTCTTGATCAGGGCGACAAACTGAATCGATTTAGCCATGCCCGTCTGTCCGTCTGTCCGTATGTATGAACGCGTCGATTTCTGAAGATATAGAAGCTAGAGACTTCAACTTTTTTTTTAAATGCTCGTATATAGCACGCGGATATCGAGTTTATCACTAAAAATCGATAACTCATCCCGTTATTTTTTTATCGATCAAAAACCTTATCGAAAACCAGTTATAAAATTATATCTCCTACACCTTTAGAGCTAAAGTCTCCAAATTTTAAATGTAGACTCGACCCCCACCCCTATATCCACCCCCTTACCCTCATCTCTGTAAAAGGCGTATTTCAAATACTAGAGACTTGAGCTTTGGCAAATATACGAATAGTAATGATAAAACCACATTCTGAAAGTTTCATGAAGAACGTACGTCCACAAAAAAAGTTATTGAACAATTAAGTTCCCATAGTAAGCCCACACTGCAGCCCATGCCTGTTAATGCGTGCGTGCCTATGGGTGTCTATGTATATGTTTGCGTGTGTGTGTGTGTTTGTTTAAGCTGAATGACACTAAAAATTATTGAAATGGCTGTTGCTCGGAGGGTTCAGGGTATCTCGTAGTCGAGCAGTCTCGACTAGAGCTTTCTTACTTGTTTTATATTAGTTTTTTGGAAGTAATGTGTAATGTTTACTTAGTTTTCATTCCCTTTTATGAGTTCTAAATATTTGTCTGTTATACGAATTTAAAGGTCTTTCTGAAATGGGTATTAGAGTTTGGTTATCTTCTTGAGCGCTATGAATAGTTGCTAGGGAAGTATTGGCTTCTTCTCCTAAGAAATTTTCGTTTAGTTTGATTCTAGAAAGGGCGTCAACTACATAATTTTCTTTTCCTGGTAAGTACTTGATATCGTAGTCGTATTCGCTTAATTTTATCTTCTTTATAATTTCATATTGGGTTCTTTTATATTGTGTAGCCATACTAATGGTTTATGGTCACTAAGTATTTGAAATTTTCGACCGAAGAGATAAGGTCTGAAGTATTTGGTTGCCCAAACAATAGCTAATAGTTCTTTTTCTATTTCTGAGTAATTGAGTTCGTGTTCGTTTAGCGTTCTATTGGCAATGCAAATTGCTTGTGAAAGGACTGCTCCTATAGCTACATTACTTGCATCTGTAGTTAGTGAAAAAGTTTTATTGAAATCCGGATATATTAGTATGGGGTCTTTCTAGTAATAACGTCTTTAACAGTATTGTTCATTGCGTTTGAATAAAGTTGTGTGTTGGCTGCGTTGCCTTCTAATATTATCTTATCCATAATTATAGATGTCTTACTTTCTAAATCCTCGATGAACTTGCGAAGGTTTCCAGTAAAGTTGGTGTTATATAGCCGTCGTAATAACTCTTCGTAGGGCGTATGAGTCTTGAACTCGCTGATCAGAACTGCTCGTAGATTAAGCCAGTTTCCGGGTTGGGTGAGATGAGACACTCTTTGCGCATGTCCAGACAATTGCATTTCGATGGTCCCAAACATCAAACTATGCTGCCTGACGTCTCTTGTAGGGTAGAGTTGCATGATGTAGTCAACTCGTTTGATGAAGGTGCTTAGTGATTTGGTATCACCGTCGAGCGTGGGCACCTGCCGCAAAAGCGTAAGGGCCTGGTTGAGGTGAGCTTCCGACAATTCTAGAGAAATGATAAGGTCCTTTAGTTGGATTTCTTTAAGCACTGTTTGACTTCGAGAGTTCTTGAGTCGATCGAGCTTAAATTCGCGTCGATACTTTAGCGGATAAAAGGTTAGTTACGTTTAACCCAGCTAAGCAAATTACCGATGCCTTAGAAAACCAATTTTCCTTTAGCGGCACTAGTCGCGACTGTCTTTCGCTTTAACGCACTTTCGCTTTTATCCTACCGGCTGCGCCAATAATATGTTTTACGTTGAGAGTTTTATAAAAAATATTTTATTTCACAACGGAGTACAATTTTATCTTAAAGTTCTAAATTGCGAATGCAACTGGATGTTAAAGTGATTTTCAATTGAACTGCACTAGCTAGATTTCGGGGGTCTTTTATACGGCTGGCTTGGAGCTTTTTCGTTGCTTAGGCTATGCTAAGCTTTTGATTTTCTGGATCTTTCCTCGAGCTTTAGACTTTGGATCGTTCTCGACTGGTCACTGCCAAATATGCTGAGTATGGAGTTCCCACGAAAAGGGTTTGATGCGTTTCCAATCGTTGGGGTGTGATTTGTTTATAGTGAGTGGACGCTGGGATGATTGTTTCTAAGCGGACACTTGGGTGCTTTGTTTACGAGTGGTCGCTAGGGTGATTTGTTTATGATGTTTGAATGATGGAGGGGATCGTGGCTTTAATGATTTGTTTAAGTATGGGTGAGCGCTGGTGGATATATCAAATACATGAATTACTGTACTTAAGTTAAAACATTTTTGAATACATAAAAGTAGAACTTAATATGTAATATGTATTATGTTACATTTATGAAAAATTTTTGAAATATAGTTAAGTTTTTATTGTTATCGTTATTGTTGTATGTAAGTTATGTTACAAATTTAAAATATACTTGAATTGTCACACGTTATATCGTAAAAAGTTAGAACAAAAATAAAACCTATAAAAATACCTATACATGGAACCTAAGCAGCTGAAAAGGAACGTCAATGGTGGACAATTCAAACCTTTTAGCCTTCAGTCAGACCATATCTTCGTTCTGGCCTTCACTTCAATCTAGGAGGGGGTTACCCGCCAGTCACTATACACACACACATACATGAGTGACTCGCCGGTCACAGCGACACACATACATGTGCACACTTACTTGTGCACACGTATGAGCCTCCGAGTGGCAACTTATATACATACATACTCGCTGCTGCTTGTCGTCAGCATGAAAGCGGAATAAAGTTTAGTGTATTGTTCATTTGACTCGAAACAAGACGCCTTTTAATTCACACATAATATTTGTAAAATCAATCCCATATTGATAACTAGCGCGTGTATAAGAAGGCTGGAATGCTTGATGCTATGCGTGCAGACTTATGTGTATCTGTATGTATATATGTATATACATTATATACATATGTTGGAATATTAGTATTGTCTGTCATTGTTTCGCGCAGCGAGTTTCGATCACACTTGAATTCTGGACGCAACTAACTTGTGTGACACAAGTTGTGTCTCTCAAATATTCTTTGTGCCTACTCTCGAACCTCACTCGGCGACAGCGACACAACGCTGTCGCCCCGCTAAAACGGGACTTCTTAAGCGACAATTTGCAATTTATCAATCACAGCTCAAATATTGGTTGATGCAATATGATGAAATTGTTTCTTGGAAAATAGTCGAAAACTACGACCACACACATACAACCTCATTACACACCGACACCACAACAACACGCATAAGTACGAAGGCATACAGAAAAGGGAATATATGCGAGTAGGTAGTAATCACAATTACAGTGCGCGCTAACATATTAGTACTACTTGCTTCGACACGGCCATCCTGACTTTAACACGGCCTCGTGTAACTCTATCAAAAAGCTTCACTCAACGTGTAAATCAATTTATTCCCCACTTATCATATTTCAGCCCTCCAAGCTTACTGTCTCTTTCAATCGTTCTACCTTTACTCATTTCATTTCTTGCAACTATTTCTCTAAAGTTCAGCTCATTACAGTCTCTTTCCAAAGTATCTCAATACACTACTGTGTTTTTCAATTTCTCTTTCAATCATTATCCATTCCACTTTATTTAACATTATATAATCAAATGCCCCACACGCCATGATCAAAACTAACTTCAGTATGTTTTCAACTTGTGCTTGCATTATTATATAATCACCATTATATAATCAAATGCCCCACACGCCATGATCAAAACTAACTTCAGTATGTTTAGCACTTGTGCTTGCATTATTATATAACCAAGTAGTCTGCCATTCTCTGGCCAGCAGTACTCTTTACTCTCTTTAGTGTCTTCACTCTTCGCTTTCTTTAGCGACTTCAACGTTCACAACATTTTTATTTTCACTGTCTTTACCGCCTTCAACTGTACTATCAATCTCAACAATATTATTATAATCATCACACACATTCAATTCTACGGGCACTTGCCCCTCTGGCAATCTTCTTAAATCTTCATGAGCATATTTGTAATTTCGTTTACTAGCTAGAGACCTTAAAATGTATCTGTCACCCTCTAGAACTTTGATTATTTCAATAGGCCCCTTAAACTTTGGACTCAATTCAGTTTGATGCCTTTCTTCACTTTTTAGCAACACAAAATCTCCAACTTTGTGTCTAATTACTTTCGCCTTATTTTTATCAAACCGTTGCTTGTCATAAACTGAGTTAGCTAAAACATTCTTTTCAGCCTGTGCTCTTACATTTGGCAGATCGACCTCATGCTCAATGTCACTAGGTGGGAGTAATCCTAATGGGCGTGTCACCTTTCCCAATAGCATTTCTAATGGACTAGCCTTCGTCACACGGTTAGTTGTACAATTGATTGCCAACTGCACCTCTCCTAACACATTCTGCCAAGACTGAGTTCCAGCTTCAACCGCAGTCAACATATTTTTTAACGTGCTCATGATTCGTTCCACTTGGCCATTAGCTCGGCCGGTACCAATCAAATGCAAGTTTATTTTCTTATATGCACAGAATTGACTAAACTTTGCACCCGTAAGGCACCTTCCCTGGTCAGCTATTATTCGGTTTGGTACTCCAAACAAGTGAACAGCGGATTGAACAGCATTTATGCAACTTTCACTATCTAATTCAAGGCTATGACTAAGATAGACATACTTGGTAAACGCGTCTACTTGAACGATTCCTTCTGATCACTTTTGCCACTTAGTTTTCCAGTTATATCGATATGGATAGTGTGCCAAGGAATATTGATTTTCGGAATTGGATGTAATTCAGATTGTATTTTGCGGTGAAGAACTTCTGCCCTTAGCTCATAGGTTTTCGCTATGTCTTCAGCAAGAGAAAATCTTTTAATTTATTCACAATTTCGGCTATGTCCGGGTCTCGACGCTGTTCAGCAATGAGCCAGTTACTTGAAATTTCAGTCAGGGTAACTCTTTTCTCTTCAATCACCCTAACTGCGGAAGTAGGCTTTAGCAAAGGAGGATTTCTTGACAAAAAGTCGACGTGCGCCATTGTTTTTCCCTCTCTATATTGAATATCAAATGTAAACACCTGCAAATAAGCTCACCAATGTTAAGCTCTGGGTGTCAAATCTTGTTTATTCTTTGACGCCTTTAACGAGTTACAATCAGTAAACACAGTAAAATTCCTTCCCAACAAATAGTGTCGAAAATGTTTAATAGAGTTTACAACAGCTAGAGTTCCAACTCATAAGAGTGATACCTTGACTCTGTAGGTGAAGTAATTTTGCTATAGTATTCTATTACATGAGGTTTGTTCTTAATTTTGTGTAATAAAATTGCACCGTAACCATTACAACTTGCATCTGTATGAAACTCAATTGGATAATTTGGGTCGAAAATGATAAGCACTGGTTTATCAGTAAGAATAGAAATAACCTTTTTGCGTATCTGCTCATGTTCGGTTTTCCAGATAAATTTACTTTTCTCTGAAGTTAAGAAGTACAACGGTTTCATCAACTGTGAAATAAGATGCCAAGCCAATGAATTGTGACTGACTGTGGAGGTGGCAGAGCAGTCAACGCTACTATCTTCTGAGGATTTGGACGAATTTCCCCCGCACTAATACTGTAACCTAAATATTAAATCGATGTTTTCAAAAAGGAACACTTTGTGATGTTGAATGAAAATCCAGCCTCTGTTAAGGTGTTTAGAACAATTTCTAATCTCTCTAACGCTTGATCTACCGTTGAGGCAATTATCATTATGTCGTCCATATAGACGATAACATACGAATTTGCTAATTCACCTAAAGCTTGCATCACTAAGCGTTGAAAAACAGAAGGTGCATTTTTAAGACCGAACGGCATAGATAAAAACTCACAGGGGTCACAAACGCTGTATACTCGATTGAATCAGAATGTAAAGGAATTTGATAATACCCATTAGCCATATCTAAACAAGTAAAATAATTAACACCTTGAAGTCTATTTATTTGATCCTGTATAAGTGGCAACGGATACTTATCAGCCACTGTATTCGAATTTAACTCTCTATAGTCTACACAAAGTCTATCCGAACCATTTTTTTTTTTTGACCAGCAATATGGGGCTTGCGTATGGTGAACAGCTTGATCTAATTATTTTGCACTTTAACAATTCGTTAATTTTTTCTCTTACTAAATCACGCTCGCGTGGACTTAATCGATATGGCCTTCTTTGAACTGTTTTATTTGGATCAATTAATCTAATTTTCATTTCGCCAACTTTCACTTTAGTACCTGGAATGTCTTTTATAAAAGAATTTGAATACTTTGCCAACAATGAGTTAAGTTTTATTTTATCTTGAGCGTCAAGATCAGTATCAATATCGGTCGGCTCACATTTGAGATTTACATACAGTAGGCGTCAACAAATTTACTATATTATACAGTAGTATAGCAGTAAATAAATAAATATAGTCAGTCAGTCTACGGCACAGCCTCAGGCGGACCTGACTGTTCAAAAAAAAAAAACAGAATTTCAATGCAATAATCATCAATGTCGACACTACTTAAGATTTGTACGGTACTACATATTCCACTACCGCCTATGCGCTTTAACATAAAAACATTATTCGATCTTTTGCCAGAAAATTTGTTACTTATCTTTTCTTTCATTAACGAATCGAAGGCGATTTCAAAATTTTGGCCTCTATGATTCATCTACCCCTTTGGTGTCGCAACGCTGCACTGTTCCACTCGCTTTTCCTGGTTGAAGATCTTGTTTTTGTTAGTTTCCTTCCTTGGGCATTGGGTCGAGATGTGGCCCAATTCTCCGCACTTGTAGCATGTCAAACTCGATTGTATGCGGTGTTGATCCTCTTGTCTGATACGTCGTTCATTAGCACTCGGGAAATGGTTTTGTTGTTTCTTGAGTTTAGATTCATTCATTTTATGGCCCAATTCACCGCAAAAGTGACCAAGTGATCAATGACTGTTTTTGCCGTTTAGAAAAGTTTCGGATTGATGCTCCATAAAGCCACTCTTCCGTTTATTAAAAGTGAATGCTTTTAATTCAGCCTGCAGTTCGCCTCTTGTTTGGATATTCGACGTGAAACTTAAACGCTGCAATCGGCTATCAAAACTTGGTAGCAACGCAAGAGTGACAGACACGGCAATCTCCTCAGTTTCCATTTGGCGCCATTTCGTTGTCAGTTCCGTAACCATACGGCTTGCATGGATTGCAAGACACTCGCCGTCAGCCGGTCGATTTGACAGCATATTTAAAAACATCGCGGCTGGCGTTTCTACAGTGTCAAAGCGCTGTATGAACAATTCTTTAAACTCGGGCCAGATAATTTCTGCGTAACACACTTGCGAAAGCCATTGCGAAGCACTTCCCTCTAATGCTGAGGTTAAGGTCACGACCAACTCACTTCCCTTTAACTCATTTTCTTTAAGAATAATGTCAACGGTATTACACCACGATGATGCGTTGGCGCCCGACTTTTCTGGGTTAAATTTAGGTAGTTGCACTGATTTACTTTGCACTGTGTCGGTTGTTGTTGTTTGTAAAGCCCGCACCAGTTCAATTAAATTTTTATTTTGCATATCCATTATGGCCTTCCATGACGCATCTACTGTTGAAGGTAGAGGGCCAGATCCCACTTCTGATGTCGGAATATTAGAATTGTCCGTCATTGTTTTGCGCAGCGAGTTTCGATCACACTTGAATTCTGGACGCAACTAACTTGTGTCTCTCAAATATTCTTTGTGCCTACTCTCAAACCTCACTCAGCGACAGCGACACAACGCTGTCGCCCCGCTAAAACGGGACTTCTTAAGCGACAATTTGCAAATTACCAATCACAGCTCAAATATTGGCTGATGCAATATGACGACACATACATATATGCGTTTATGCTATTAGGGCTATTTAAGAAGAAACAGCATCATCTGACAAAACTACAGTAACAGCTAGAAAATCCAGAAATCAATCGCAATTCTTAGAATATCAAAAAAGGCGCGTGTTTTTCTATACGCATAGAATAAACAATGAGTTTGTGCACATGTATTAGAAAATCGCGCTGATCTGCTGCTAGCTTGGAACCGGTATCCACAATATACAAAAATCAAAATTGATGATTTTTTTATACCCTGAACCCATTGAAAATGGGAAATCAGGGTATAAATGTTTTATTAAAATGTATGCAACAGGCAGAAGGAGGCGTGGCACACCCCACAAAGTATATATATTCTTGATCAGGGCGACGAGCTGAGTCGATTTGGCCTGTCCGTGTGTCTGTCTGTCCGTATGTTTGAACGTGTCGATTTCAGAAGATATAAGAGCTAGAGATTTCAATTTTTTTTTTAAATGACCGTAAATACATCAAAAATCGATAACTCATCTCGTTATTTTTTTATCGATAAAAACCCTTATCGTTATAGAATTTCGATTTTTGTTTAATTTCACCCCCCCCCCCCCCCCCCACCACTATATCCACCCCCTCACCCAAAGTTTGTAAAAAGCGTATTTCAAATACTAGAGACTTGAGCTACGGTACATACACGCATATTAATGATATAAATACAATCTAAAAGTTTCATTAAGAACGTACGTCCACAAAAAAACTTATTTAACAATTAAGTTCTCATAGTAAGCCCACACTGCAGCCCATGCGTGTTATTGCGTGCGCGCCTATGTGTGTCTATGTATGTGTGTTTGCGTGTGGAAATTAATCTTCTTGCCTTTGCAAGTTCATAAAAAAAAATAATTTTATAATTAGTGAACTTAGTGTTCTTTTATTAAACTCCAAAATTGAACTGATTACAAGATATGATCTTATGCTGCAAGTCAGCTAATTTTTATGCTAAAGCTTCCCTCATTAAAGCTCAAAGCTCAAAAGCTCCCAAGATTGGCTTACGTGATTTTATATCGGGATTGTGAAATTAAGATTTGTTTACATTAAAGCTGGGTTGCCGGCTCTATGGGCTCATGGAAACAACGCAGGGAAATCTTATATTTATATTGAGGCTAAAACTGCTTACTCTGTGGGAATAGTGCAAGAAGCTTTTATGTCTGGGCTGAGTGGCGTGATACTATAGAGGGAATTATGTTATTTGAAAGTTGTTTACATTTGTCATAAGATTTGCCTGAGTTTCGTGGTGATAACTCCCCCCTTTCTTAAGAAGGATCGTCCTCGATTCTTAACGATTTCTCATTAGAAATTCGATTTGATTATTTATGGCATTTAGTATATCAGAATTTTGAATATTTTGATTATTTGACGGGTTTGAAAATAGAAATGTAATAGGGTTGAAATTTTTCCCTGAACAAAATTTGAGAAGCTTTATCATAATGAATGTAAAAATTATTAAAAATATAATGAATGTTATTTTTGTGTGGTTGTTTTCTAATTCTATTACAATTTTTGATAGAGTGTTAGTATTTTCTAATCGTAATTCGGTGTCATTAGAGGTTTTATATTCAGTAATTAAATAATTTGTAAATTTGTTATGTTTTACATAATTAAGCAGTTTCTCTTTTTCGTTTGTGTAAGTAATATTGTTTATGGTTACAATGGTTTTGAAAGTTATGAGATAAGTGCCTGTAAGCCTGATATTAAAATTGCACCATCTGTAATTACTTCTATTGGCTTATTTTTATACCCTGAACCCATTGAAAATGGGAAATCAGGGTATAATGGTTTTGTTAAAAGTATGTAACAGGGAGAAGGAGGCGTGGCAGACCCCACAAAGTATATATATTCTTGATCAGGGCGACAAACTGAATCGATTTAGCCATGTCCGTCTGTCCGTGTGTCCGTCTGTCCGTATGTATGAACGCGTCGATTTCTGAAGATATAGAAGCTAGAGACTTCAACTTTTTTTTAAAATGCTCGTATATAGCGCGCGCATATCGAGTTTATCACTAAAAATCGATAACTCATCCCGTTCTTTTTTTATCGATCAAAAACCTTATCGAAAACCAGTTATAAAATTATATCTTCTACACCTTTAGAGCTAAAGTCTCCAAATTTTAAATGTAGACTCGACTGCATGTGATAGAATTTCGGTTTTTGTTATAATTCACCCCCCACCCCTATATCCACCCCCTTACCCTCATCTCTGTAAAAGGCGTATTTCAAATACTAGAGACTTGAGCTTTGGCAAATATACGCATAGTAATGATAAAACCACATTCTGAAAGTTTCATGAAGAACGTACGTCCAGAAAAAAAGTTATTGAACAATTAAGTTCCCATAGTAAGCCCACACTGCAGCCCATGCCTGTTAATGCGTGCGTGCCTATGGGTGTCTATGTATATGTTTGCGTGTGTGTGTGTTTGTTTAAACTGAATGACACTAAAAATTATTGAAATGGCTGTTGCTCGGAGGGTTCAGGGTATCTCGTAGTCGAGCAGTCTCGACTAGAGCTTTCTTACTTGTTATACCCTGAACCCATTGAAAATGGGAAATCAGGGTATAATGTTTTTGTTGAAATGTATGTAACAGGCAGAAGGAGGCGTGGCAGACCCCATAAAGTATATATATTCTTGATCAGGGCGACGAACTGAGTCGATTTAGCCCTGTCCGTCTGTCTGTCCGTCTGTCCGTCCGTCCGTCTGTCCGTCTGTCCGTATGTTTGAACGCGTCGATTTCAGAAGATATAGAAGCTAGAGACTTCAACTTTTTTTTTAAAATGCTCGTATATAGCACGCGGATATCGAGTTTATCACTAAAAATCGATAACTCATCCCGTTCTTTTTTTATCGATCAAAAACCTTATCGAAATGCAGTTATAAAATTATATCTCCTACAACTTTAGATCTAGAGTATCCAAATTTTAAATGTAGATTAATATGTACGTTATAGATTTTCGATTTTTGTTCAATTTCACCCCCCACCCCTATATCCACCCCCTCACCCATAAGTTTGTAAAAGGCGTATTTCAAATACTAGAGATTTGAGCTTTGACAATTATACGCATAGTAATGATAAAACCACAATCTGAAAGTTTCATGGAGAACGTACGTCCAGAAAAAAAGTTATTAAACAATTAAGTTCCCATAGTAAGCCCACACTGCAGCCCATGCGTGCGCGCCTATGGGTGTCTATGTATGTGTGTTTGCGTGTGTATGTGTGTGTTTGTGTAAGCAGAGAGACGCTTAAAATGATTGAAATGGCTGTTGCTTGAAGGGTTCAAGGGATCTCGTAGTCGAGCACTCTCGACTAGAGTTTTCTTACTTGTTTTTTATCTATTCTATAGATGAATGGGAGGTCTCCCCTTGCTCCTCTAAAAAATGATCCTTCTGAATATTATTTACGCGCAAAACCTTTTTCGGTTGATGAATTGTTTGTGAAGAGAATCCTCTTTTATTGGCTTGCTCCAAATTTGGATTCTGTTGAAAGGACGGGTTTTGTATTTGAATGGATTTATCTACATCCATGGGTTCTTGAGGGGGTTGAGCGTTTGGATGTTTCTGATTTTGCGAGCTTTGATTGAATCGCAAGCGGTTATCATAATTTTATAAGTTTGTTCAGTTTTATTCGCATGTGATTGTTGCGAATTAAAGGAATGGTTATAAGCGAAATTAGCTCTTTGATGATTCGCTTCTAGTTCTTGAGCTTTTGCTAAAGCATTTGGATGGTTTTCTGGGTTAAGAGAAAACAAAATGTTGGATAATGAGACGTTAAGGCCTGTAATGAAAACTCGCAAAGCGTTATCCCTGTTTTTATACCCTGAACCCATTGAAAATGGGAAATCAGGGTATAATGTTTTTGTTGAAATGTATGTAACAGGCAGAAGGAGGCGTGGCAGACCCCATAAAGTATATATATTCTTGATCAGGGCGACGAACTGAGTCGATTTAGCCCTGTCCGTCTGTCCGTCCGTCCGTCTGTCCGTCTGTCCGTATGTTTGAACGCGTCGATTTCCGAAGATATAGAAGCTAGAGACTTCAACTTTTTTTTGCTCGTATGCTCGTATATAGCACGCGGATATCGAGTTTATCACTAAAAATCGATAACTCATCCCGTTATTTTTTTATCGATCAAAAACCTTATTGAAATGCAGTTATAAAATTATATCTCCTACATCTTTAGAGCTAGAGTATCCAAATTTTAAATGTAGATTGATATGTACGTTATAGAATTTCGATTTTTGTTCAATTTCACCCCCTCACCCATAAGTTTGTAAAAGGCGTATTTCAAATACTAGAGACTTGAGCTTTGGCAATTATACGCATAGTAATGATAAAACCACAATCTGAAAGTTTCATGGAGAACGTACGTCCAGAAAAAAAGTTATTAAACAATTAAGTTTCCATAGTAAGCCCACGCTGCAGCCCATGCGTGCGCGCCTATGGGTGTCTATGTATGTGTGTTTGCGTGTGTATGTGTGTGTTTGTATAAGCAGAGAGACGTTAAAAATGATTGAAATGGCTGTTGCTTGGGGATCTCGTAGTCGAGCACTCTCGACTAGAGTTTTCTTACTTGTTAGTATTTAATTCGATAATTAAATTGGCTTTATCGCCGTATGTCATGATAGTTTTGTTTATTATCTGAGTTAATTTTTTGTTGACCAGATTGTAATAGTCAAGAACTGATAAGTTACCCTGTCGTAATACGCTTAATTCTTGTCACTATATGCAAAATCTAATCTAGCAAGTATCGCCTCAAAGTTAAGTACGGTTCCATGATTGGTTAGGACATCCTTTGCCCTACCAGTGACCTTGTTTCTAAGTATTGTTAAAGCACCTACGTATCTTCTACTGCCTTCTTTATACATTCGCATAGCGCCGCAAGCTGCTTCACGCCAGCTTACATACGCGTTCTGGCTTCCTGAGAACTCTGGTAAAGATTTAATTATATCAAACGATTCATCGCATCGAATCGCTTCATTGATTACTGTTGCTCTAAATTCTTGTTCATTATTAGATGATAATGTTAATTGTGATTTTAATTCTGTAATTTGATCTTGAAGTGCTCTAGTGTGAGTTGCTATCAGTTGAGCTATAATATCTGCTGTTAGATTGTTAGCCATTTTTGAATTTTCTGTAGTCACTTTTAATTTTTCTAAATTTTCAATTAACTCGTCCAGGTTTAGTACAATTTTAAATGAATGTTTATTTATTTATTTATTTCTTAAAGCTATTGACAAAAACGAGAGTCAATTTTAATTTAAAAAAGCCTATACAAAGTACAGGATATGATTTCAATAGTAACACCAACCCGATGGGGGTATTTTATTTGCCAGTCCGGCCAGCTATGCCCACGTCTCACAGCCAATTATGGTCAGTGATACTATTGAAGCTATGAAAAGAAAGTGTTAGTAAGAAAGCTTAAAAAAATAAATTAAATGTAGGTTTAATTAACTATATTTAACATAACAAATTAATAATTAAAAATAGTTCTTAAAACTAAAGAGAAAAAAATAAATAAATTTTAAAAAAGTAATAAAATAAAAATAAATAAAAACAATGCTTATGCCTGGGCATCGTGAGTGAATTCCCTAAGATGAGCTAATAGTAAGGTTTTTATTTTAGGAAGAGAGAGCTCTAAGGAAAAGACGTGATAATATTTATTAAAATTAACACAAAGAACATGAAACGCACTGTGCAAAGGATAATCCCTAGTGCACACAGGTAAATGAAGCGGACGATAGTGTCTAGTTGCTCAGGACGGAACCGAAAAATTTAGACGACCCAACAAAGAGGACGAATCAATATAACCACTAATCAATTTATGCAGAAAAACAATTCCTAAAATTGTTCTGCGATTGGTTAACGATGGAAGATCAATTAGCTGCAGCCTACTATGATAGGATGGTAATCGTAAATTACTGTCCCATCTAAGATCTCTTAAGGCAAAGAGAGGAAACTGTTTTTGGACCGATTCGATACGATCTTGATACAGTTTATGCTGCGGAGACCATACAACGGTACGAACGGTACGACTGAAGGTCATTGTCATACACTTTGAACAATTTAAGTCCAGGTTTTCCACACACCAAAGTTGAAATGCATTTAGGTCATCTTGAAGGTGATGATGACCATTTGCATTGGAGTAGGGAAGGCAAAGTTTAACATCATCAGCATACATAAATATGGTAGAATGTGAGATACAGCTAGGAAGGTCATTTATAAAAAGGGAAAAGAGCAATGGACCCAAATGGCTACCCTGAGGTACACCAGACGAAACAAATATAAGTTTAGACATAGCTGTTCTCAGCAGGACTCTTTGGGTTCTACCCATTAAATAGGATGAAATCCAAGACACAAGACTGGGTGAAAATCCTAAGCGTTCAAGCTTAAGAATTAGTATGTGATGATGTACTGAGTCAAATGCTTTACTGAAGTCCGTATAAATAACATCAGTTTGCATTTTTTTAGAAAAGCTGTCATTAACAAGCGAAGTAAACTCAAGTGAATTAGAGGCCGTTGATCGATTTTGAACAAAGCCATGTTGAGATGGTTGAATAATCGATTTACAAAAATGCTGCAAGGCCGATGTTATAATTTTCTCAAATAACTTCGGAATAGCAGATAATTTCGCAATGCCTCTATAATTGGAAATATCAGATCTTCCACCTTTTTTATATAAGGGAATGATGAAAGATTCTTTCCAAATTGAAGGGAACACAGTAGTATCCAAGGACAAGTTAAACAATTTTAGTAATTGTGACTGAAGAGAAGCACTGCACTCTTTAATCACACAACTAGGAATATTATCGGCACCAGGAGAGAAAGATGATTTCAATGTCCTAATGGCTGCAGCCAGAGAGGATGCAGTAACTCTGGGGGTATTTATAGACCCATAATCAGGGAGTGAATATGGATATGAGTTGCTGTAGAGATCAGCAGAAGAATAAGTGGATTGAAAAAAATCAGCAAATAGATCAGAGGAATCCTGGTCATTGCAAGTTTTTTCACCTCCAAGGACAAATGAGGACGGCAAACCAGAAGATTTACGCTTCGAGTTTACAAATGAGTAAAATTGTCTGGGATCACGAGTAAACTGACGTTTGCAACGTGTAAGATAATTCTCATAACAGCTAGAATTTAAAAGATTGAAATTTGACTTGGCAATGGAATATTTGGACCAGTCAACACTTGAACCAGACTTTTTATAATTTTTAAAACATTTAGTTTTAATGTTTCTCAAGCTCGAAAGAGTCTTGGTAAACCAAGGGGGCTTATTTGAAACAGGCGAAATACGGCGGAGAGGAACACAAACATCCAGAATAGAGTTTAAGGTAGAATAAAAAAACGATGCTGCCAAATTAATATCAACCGACTCATTTAAAATAGACCAGTCTGTCGAATTAAAACAATCAATATTTTTAAAACTATTTCTTAATGAAAATATTTAAAAAAAAAATCACGATCGCTCACGTAGTAGTGCTTCTTTCTGGGGGTTTCAGCAAATTGGGTATGTCGTCCTTGCTTCCTTTATTCCTTCTTAAACGTATTTGGGTTGGTCACAGATTTCAGGTTTTGGCTTCGTTTTTGGTTTGATATTTTTTTAATGGTTTGGCCACAGATTTTTGTTGATGGCTTAGTTTTATGGTTTGGTATTTTTCGTTTAATATTCTATGTTTGGTTAAACGATTCTTTATTGTGCAACTTTGTTAACGTTGTTGTTTGTTTTTTGTTTGTTTCAATAAGCACAATTGCCAAATAGCATGTTTGCTTTGAACAACAGTAAATAAAACGTAATGACATTCTTATTATGAAAAGCCAGAGTAGCGGTTAAAAATTTCAAGAACAATGCAAAAACAAATCAGTCGCATTTGAGATTCTTAGAACACGCTAGAGTACGCATTTATGTATGTGTACATACACACACACACATACACACATAAAAGTGAGCGCGTGTATAAGAAGGCTGGAATGCTTGATGTTATGCGTGCAGACTTATGTGTACCTGTATGTATAAATGTATATACATTATATACATACATATATGCGTATATGCTATGAGGGCTATTTAAGAACAGCGATTTGGGCAGCCTTGGCTCTCGCCCTTGTGTGATGAAGGCGGCCGAATACCCTGTGGATGCTGACACGCTGCTGTTGACCGCCAATGTCAACTCCGGCAATGCGTCGTCCTAGCATCTCTGGTCATCTCCAGCTAACTGCGCAATCATCGTCTTCACAGTTCTATTTGCCCTCTCAGTGGGATTCTCTTGAGGCGTGTATGGCGCTGTCAACTGGTGACGCACCCCAAACTCCTCCAGAAACGCCTTGAATGCCCGACTGGTGAATTGGGTGCCATTGTCAGTAATGAGCACCTTCGGCGTGCCAAACCGCGCCAAGATCCGCTCTAGAAATGCCTTCTGGAGAGCTGTGCTATTCGCACTCCGCAGCGGCACCATCTCCGTCCATTTCGAGAAGCGGTCTATGAAAACCAAAAGCATAGTGTTACCATGCTTTGATCTCGGCAGTGGGCCAACAAAATCGGCACAAACTGTTGCCCATGGCTCCTCGGGCACCTGCGTCAGCATTTGCCCAGCAACTTGCAGCTGACTGGGTTTATATCGCTGACACACTTCGCAGCGCTGTACGTATTTTCTTACATCCCGGTACATATCTGGCCAGTAATACCGTGCTGCGTCGGGGTTCTCCTCCAGCACTTGTTTGCGCCGGTCCGCCGGCACGCACAACTTCCATGCAGCCACATCCTCGTGGCCGGCTTGGTGCGGGATGTGCCGATATAAGTTTCCAGACTCTTCCATATAGTCTGGAAACTTATGTGGCGCCTTCTTTATGTCCTGTCGAAGCTTGGTGAGCCAGCGACATCCTGTCCCAGCTGGCATCTCCTTGCTCTTGACCAGACGGCACGCCTCCTCTCCCAGAGGCTGGCGTGAGAGCGCTTTGGCTACCACGTTCTGCTTACCCTTCCTGTAGCGAATCTCGAAGTCGTACTGCTGCAGCTCCAGTGCCCATCTGGCAATCCTTCCTGTTGGGCTCTCAATTGAATTGAGCCACTTCAGCGCCATATGGTCAGTGACCACAACGAATTTGTAGCCTTCCAGGTATGGCCTGAGCTTCCGTATGCCCCAGATTATAGCCAGACATTCTTTTTCAGTAGCTGAATAGTTCTTTTCAGCACTGTTCAGTGTCCGGCTGGCATACGAAATGACGCGCTCTCCGTCCTCCGTCCATAATTGCTTGCGTCCGTTTGCAAGCAAAACGGCTTCGAGAAATCTGGGCACGCCAGCACCAATGACTCTGTCAGTTTGGCCTTTACTGTCTCGAACGCTCTCTGCCGCTCCTCAGTCCACTCCCACATCGTGCCCTTTTTGAGCAGTGCGTTTAGCGGATGCACTGTGGCTGCAAAATCTGGCACGAAGCGGCGGTACCATGAAGCCACGCCCACGTAGTGACGTAACTCTTTTACGTTTGTGGGTGGCTTAAGCCCGGCGATAGCGGCCACTTTCTCTGGATCCGTACAAATGCCACCCTGCGTGACTTTGTGACCCAGATACTTTACCTCTTTCTTGAAAAAATCGCACTTGTCGATGTTGATTTTCAAGTTGGCTGCCCGCAGTCGCCGGAACACCTCTCGTAGGTTGTTCATATGCTCCTGTCTCGTTCGGCCGATGACGATGATGTCGTCCAGATAGGCAAAGGCATGGGGCGTCATTTTGGGCCGATCACTTGGTCCAGCGCTCGCTGAAATGTCGCTGGTGCAGAATGGAGTCCAAACGGCATCACCTTCCACTGATAGAGCCCCTTTCCTGGCACCGTGAATGCTGTCAGTGGTCTGCTGGCCTTCTCCATCGGTATCTGCCAATACCCATCCTTCAAATCCAGGCTGCTGATGTAGCGCGCCTCTCGCAGCTGGTCACATTCTGATGCACACGCGGCAAAAGGTATGCATCTTTGATGGATCTGCTGTTTAGCTGTCGAAAATCCACACATAGTCGCCAGTTCCCATTCTTCTTACGAACCATGACAATCGGCGCGCTATGTGGGCTCTTCGAGGGCTCGATGCAGCCTTTGGCCAGCAGCTCATCCACCTGCTGGTTGATCTCCGCCTGCATTTTTGGATTTTTGGGGAAGTAACGCTGCTTTATGGGCCTGTTATCCTGCATCCTGATCCGGTGCTCCGTGATCCTGGTGGTGCCTTTCACATGCTGGAACTTCTCCAGCTCATGCCTCAGGAAAGCGTCCACCTCTGGGTCATTGTGCATAGGCGTTGGCTGCTCCATGTTCGCCTCCATCGGCGTCGCTGGGTTCGCCTCCACGCTGGCCACAGCCACGGATAGCTTCTCCTCCGGCTGTCCGCTCGACTGTGGGATTCTTGGCACGACCTTCAATGTCAAGCCACCGCACTCCAGTGTGGCCCATGCTGGCCAAGAAATCTCAGCCCAGCACGAGATCTTCGATCACTCCTGGCAGAATCAGCAACGGAATCTGTATTTGCTGATTCCCCAGGTTGATCATCGCCTCCAGTTGCGAGTCCACCTAACTGCAACTGCCGTCCGCTAAGCGTATGCGCCGCCGTGTAGCGCCCACCATGCCCACTCCTCTGAGCTCGTCAGCAAGCTTTTCGCTGATAAAGCTGCTTGTGGCTCCCGTGTCGATCGTAGCTCTTTGTTGAGTGGCTCCAATGGCCACGATCGCCTTCATCCTGGAGACGGCCCACTAGTGCCTGGGGGCTCCTGACTGCTGGTCCCGCTCGCCCCTGGATGGCGGGTGTCGCTTCTCGTTTCCCGACTGGCAACAGGCAAACGTTCTCACTCCAATGCGCCCGCACTGCCAACAGAAATCCAGCGCCTTGTTGCGACACGTAACCGCGCGGTGCCCCTCCTGACCACACACTCGGCACGCCTTGGATGGATTCGGGATGTGTGTCCACGCTCCGGTTGCGCCTTTCCTCGGCGCAGGAGAAAGTTTCGCCTCATCCTCCATGCGGCGATACTCCACATCGCCTTCAGCGTCGTCCATGGCCATTAGTCGTGACCGGCCAGGCCGTGGCTGTTGTCGCAACCTCTCGCGGTCCCTCTCCAGCTTCTCGAACTCGTCCGCCAGGTGCATCAATTTCACCAGACTCTGAAATTTATATGGCCGGGCGTAGGCACGCAGATCGGGCAGGCTGTTGTTGTATATGAGCTTTATCTCGCGGTCTGCTCCATAGCGCAGAGGCCGCATGAGAGTCTGCATCTCCACCATGTAGACCTTGAAGCTCTCATCTACCATTTGCCTCCGGCGTTTGTTATATTATCTGATAAATGTGGTGCTGTATAAAATGGTTTCATTTACGCTTCTATTTGACCTACTCCAATGTGGCAGAATTCGGTTTGTATTTTCTTTATAAGTATTTTACTGTATTCTTCACTCAAAACTATTTTTTTCTTATTCTTTCCATTCTGCATATAATAAATATCATTTTCAATAATAATATGTTTCTTGTCTTTTAAATCTGCGTTTTGTTTTTGGTCATTTTTTGGTCATATTTACTGTTTGTAATTTGTCATCATTATTTTCATAAAATTCGTAAACAGGGTTTCTGCTAAGGCAGTCAGCTTCGGTATTATTTTTTCCGGGATTATATATTATTTTGAAATTGTATTGAGAAAGGTAGTGTGTCATATCACCCAACTCATCGTCTGTTCTGTTTTTTATGTTTAAGTGCTCTAGTGGTTTGTGGTCTGTTTAAACAATGAATTCGATTCCAATCAGCCAATGTTGCCAGAATTTTAAGCATTCTTTAATAGCCAAGCATTCTAAAAAAATCGCTTTCTTCTTTTTTTGCGAATCATTCAATTTATTTGAAAAATAGGCTATTGGTTTTTGCGTACCATCGTTTTGTTGTTTTAAGATCGCTCCTATACCTTTTGTGCTTGCGTGTGTGTATATAAAAGCTTGAGCTTTTGGATTGTATATGGCCAGAATTGGTTTCGAGCACAAGTATTGTTTTACTTTACTAAAGGCTATTTCACAATCAGTTGACCAAACAAACCTTACATCTTTTCTGAGCAAGTTGTGTAGGGGATCGAGCAAAATTGAGACGTTAGTTATGTATTTCCCATAAAAATGCACTTTACCTAAGAACTGTCGATAAAATTTGATAAGTTGTACTTTCTAATTATATTCACCAGAATTCTTTGAAATGTTGCAGAAGATGTTTTTAATCCAAAAGGGAGGCATGTCCATTGATAATGACCTTCTTGTGTCACAAATCCAGCCCTTGGTCTATATTGAATTCTCAATGGTATTCTGGTCTATGAGTTTATGTCCAGCGTTGTGAAAAATTTACAATCAACTGTCTTAACCATTAAATCTTCAATTAAAGGGAATGGTTGTGATTGAGGTACTATAAAGTTTATTTAAATCTCTAAAATCAATACATAGTCTACTCTTCTTCCCTATAGGATTCCTCAATTAGGTTATGTTTCAATAATTGAGCCACTTGCTTTTCAACGAGCATCTGTAGGGTCTTTTGTAACAGTATTTTTCTACCTGTAGGTCTATAAACGCTTCGTAGTTTCTTACTTTACCGTCATCGTACTTATCTTTGGCAAAAACATGTTTATAATTATTTAACAAGGAATTTATTTTACTTCTTTGGTCACTATTTAAATGATTAATATTAATATTGAAATTTATTTGAATTTAAGAAAATGCATTTTCAATCTTAATTTCTTTTTTATTTTGACTCTTGTTATTATTATTATTATTAGTTATTTTGATATCTTTCAACTTATTTTTTTATCTGCATCCGATTTTAATTCTTTATGTAAATGGATGTTTAAATTTGACTCGTGGGTCAATCCAAATCTTTTGATAGTGTCTAATCCGAGGATCATATCATATATTATTTGTATACAAACGCATTGATTCTATCTTCCGTACCGAGTATTCTTGCATTTAATGCTATCAAGCCATCAGTCTTACCCCTGCCACTAATTGTTTTTATTGTACTTTTATGGTTGTCTTTTGACAAATGTTTAATCCTCATTAAATTAGAATTTATAAGTGTAACATTTGAGCCAGGATCATAAATACCCCTGCATTCAGCTTTCCCATTTAGTACTACTTAAATTTTTTTTACCCTGAACCCATTGAAAATGGGAAATCAGGGTATAATGGTTTTGTTAAAAGTATGTAACAGGGAGAAGGAGGCGTGGCAGACCCCACAAAGTATATATATTCTTGATCAGGGCGACGAACAAAGTCGATTTAGCCCTGTCCGTCTGTCTGTCCGTCCGTCCGTCCGTATGTATGAACGCGTCGATTTCAGAAGATATTGTAGTATGCATACATATTGAATATCCATTGTAACTAGAGTACTTAAAGAGTACACACTGTAACACTTTGTTCCTGTGTTTATGTAAACAGAAACCCGGTCTTTAACCCGTGGCCGAAATATGGGTCAGTCGTCGCTCTCCCAGAATATGCAAGTGTCAGCATTCTGCTGAGACGCGCCGACCATTCGACAGAACTCAAGTGTATGCATATGCACAATCGCCCCAGCTCAAGAGAGAGCATAAATACACTTATAACATATACACATATAACATACATAAATGAAATATACATAACAGTCTCTCTGCTGCCCAAAACCTTATGTTTCGCGGCGACGAGACTTAGGCTTATTTAGAACCTAAGTAGAATGTTAAAGGTCAGAAACAACCAAGCGTTGGAAGCGGCAACACTGCTGCCTCCAGCAAATAAAAATAATAATAATAATAAAATTGGCGACACTTTACATGGCGACCGTGACCGTCACCACTACAAACATCATCATATCTTCGAAGAGCTACTGGGACGTTCGACGCAAACTATAGATGGATTACTACTGGATTTTCAATAAACTGAGTGAGTAGAGTGGACATGGCCAATAAAAGAGGCGGTGTAAAAAACAAGATAAAGAAAAGAGTAGCTAGCCTAAATTGGCAGCTATACACTCAACAACCACCACCAGCCTCAAAAGCTACAAGCAGAGCTTGACTATTTAAGAGAATACTTAAAAACACAAAATCAGAGCCATGTTCCACTCTCTCACATATTAAAAATATACAAAATATTAAAAAAAACTCAACCTCCAGCAGCAAAGCCAATCCCCAAGAAAAGCATAGAATGCCCCAAGGACTGCGAGGGAGTCTGGAGCCCATACTGCATTGGCACATGCAGCAAAAATACAGCCTGTGCGATGACCAGCACCGGCGACGCCTGAGCTCATAGGCCCCGGACAACAGCAGCAGCAACAACGAAAACAGCAGCAGCAGCAACAACAACAGCAGCAGCAACAAAAAGACAGCAGCAGCAGCAACGAAAGACAGCAGCAGCAGCAACAAACTAGGGACCGACAGCGTTACCAAGAACGCCCACCAACAAATTTTTTTTTTCTAAATTTAAAAATGCACTGCGCTGCATAAAAATTAAACATAATATATAATTGTCAAAATTGAGCGGAAACATTTCTGCCCGATTAGAAGTATAGCCTGCAACGCTATACGAACAAATAGGTAGAAACCTGTAAAATTTTATTAATGAACAACAACAGAATAAGTAAATCTGTTGAAAATTTATGTAATATACAACAATTTGACAATATACATACCAAAACCACAAAAATGGGTTTAGTAGATTTAAAATCTGTAGACTCTACAGCAAATGTAATAAATAAAGTAGAATCAAATAATATAGATTTACAATTGATTAAGATATTATTGATAATAATTGTAGTAATAATGAGCGCAAATTGTATTTACAAATTATACAAATTACACAAGAAATGCTTAAAGAAAAAATATATGAGCCAAGCAAATGACTTGGACAAAATATAAATATATAAAATAACAAAAAGAAAGCGCAATATATTTAAGATGGTAACAAAGAAAAATAAATAAAATAAAAATAAATTACAAATATATATGAAATTGCTAATATACAAAATTTTTACACTAAGTATGGCTAAACTGAGGACAATTAAAGAAATAAATAAACTAGAGAATCATTTCATGTTCGCAAATAATGGAATGGAATGATTTATACAAAGAGCTAAATAACATAAAAGTTGACTTTGATAAATCATATAAGTCACTCACACAAAACAGGCCGATTCAAAAAACTACAGTTAAAAAACATGTAGAAATATAAGTAAACTGCTTTAATGAAGCACGTATACTAATACATGGCCAGAGAGAGACATTAAATCAGAATCATTGGTCTCAAGTATCAAAATTTTTGATCAGACTACGATCTAATTTAATATCTATTAAATTAAAGTACAATTTAGATATTTCGGTACCAACCATACTTAACACTTCTTTATCGATTGAAAAACCACAATCAACAGAAGAAAGTAACACTGACTAAATAGAGTCAGAAGAACTAAACACAGATCTTAAGATAGAAGAACAGGACTTAAATAACCTTACTATTCCCGCTGTTTTGATGCCAGATCAAGATAATTTTACAGATTCTGATACTTTTTCAGATAACAATATCACAATGGCACAAACAAATATTGAATTCATAAATACGGCAACTAAGCTTATACCAGCTTTCGACGGTAAAGCTGAAAATTTGCAAAGTTTTGTAGATGCACTACAAATATTGAATTTGATAAATGGCAAAAACGAAGAATTAGTAATAGAAGAATTAGTAATTTACTAGAAAATGATACATCTATATCTGAAATCATTTTGAAATTAAGAACCAATGCAAAAGGCGAAACTGTACAGGTGTTATCAGCAAAACTGATGAACTTACAGCAACGCAACAAAACTGATAGCCAATACACACAAGAGGTTGAGCAGATGACAAAAATGTTAGAAGGTGCATACATAAACGATGGCTTATCTCTAGAGTTAGCCAGAAGCTATTCTACTCAGCATGCTGTCAAAGCCATGACTGCAAATTGCACAATAGATAAGGTAAAACTTATCATGCAAGCAGGCACCTTCAACAATATGAATGAGGCCGTCTCTAAATTTGTTAACTGTTGCACAGAGGCAATCGGGAAGCAAAACTCTGTCCTATATTACAATAATAATTCACAGCGCGGCGGAAACCGTGGACGCGGAAATTATAAAGGTTTTCGCGGTCGCAACAATAACAATTACGATAACAATAATTATAATAATAACAATTATAATAACAATAATGGACGAGGCCAATATAGAGGAAACTCAAGAGGCCATGGCAACTCGTATAGAGGCCACAACAATAATAACCAAAGCAATATAAGAGTTACCAATAATACCTCGGAAAACTCGAATCCCCCTTTAAATGCTTAACAGTAGAAACTGCAAGGGTTCATTCAATTAATCTCAGTCAGAACATATTTGTATCATTCAACCATGTGCCTACAGGAAAAGAAATTGTCTGTTTAGTAGACACAGGTGCAGACATTTCAGTAGTTAAAGAAAATTTTGATGTGTTTCATGACATACAAAGCAATTATATTATAGACATAAAAGGAATAAGTAATGAAGTGACCAAATCCAAGGGGTTAACTTCTATTGAGATACAGACCACTAAATACATAATCAAACACGATTTTCATATCGTAGATCTACAATTCGCTATTCCTTGTGATGGCATATTAGGAATCGATTTTATAAAAAAAATACAACTGTAAATTAGACTTCAAGCCTTCTGAAGATTGGCTTATACTTAGACCCAATAACCTAAAATTTCCAATTTATTTTCCAATAACATACAGTTCTGGCAACAACTCAATACTTCTGCCAGCGAGATCCCAAGTTATTAGAAAAATCGATATAAATTCAATAGAAGACAGTGTATTGATTCCAAATCAAGAAATTCAGCATGGTATTTACATAGCCAATACCATAGCAACACCTAAGAACGCTTTTATAAGACTACTGTAAGATCAGAAGCGTTTTTCTGTCTAGCATGAGTTCAGAGTATGGGGGTGCTGTTCTAACTAAACAAATGAGCCGTATATGAAATTCAGCACATCGTAGGTGCAACGTTTATTCGTAGAGTTCTTGATATACACTAAAAGTACAAACGTATGAGCAAGCGCAGCTTGCTTAGAGCTAGGCGAATTAATGCAAGTAATGAGAGTTTACAACGCAAGAGAGGAGAGTAATTAGGGTGAACCCAAATGTAAAAATATAGGTATAAAATTCAAGTTAAACAAGAAGATAAGTGAATTTGGCCCAACATCCCGGCCCCATTGAATGACACAGTCTTTCAAGAGACAGGAAGGATTGCTATTTTGTGAACTGGTCTCCGGATTATGCCCTTGGCAGTGCGAACATCTACCACTCGTACTCGTTGATCTCGTCCAAGAATTGTAGCTGTAATGCGACCCATTATTCACTTCTGTGAAGGTACGTTGTCTTCATGTATGAGAACCATGTCCCCGATAGAGATACTGGGTGATGGTTTGGTCCACTTGTAGCGCACGTTCAGCTCATTGAAATAGTCTGTCAACCAGCGTCGCCAAAAATATTGTTTGATACCAGTTATCAAACGCCAGCGATCCAAAGATTTCAACTGTTCATCCTCTATATTTTGTTCAGGCAACGCTCGCAGGGAGTCTCCAACTAGAAAGTGACCAGGTGTCAGAGCACCCAAGTCGCTTGGATCTGATGATAGTGGGGTGAGCGGACGTGAGTTGAGGATGGCTTCTACTTCCGCTGTGATTGTGGCCAATTCCTCAAACGTGCAGCGGGCATTCATAAGGCTGCACGTCCCTTGGCGCTTTTAGCTGCCGCTTCCCAGAGGCCGCCAAAGTGTGGTGCTCTGGGTGGGATGAAACGAAAGTTTATGAATTCATTTGTGCAAAAACAATTAATAATAATTGATTGTTGATTTTCTTGCTTGAAGAGGTAGGTTCGTAGTTCCTTTAATTGATTGCTTGCTCCAGTGAAATTCGTAGCATTGTCACAAAATATATCCACAGGCAATCCTCGTCGTGCAATCATGCGCCTCAACGCGGCTAAGAAAGCATCTGTTGAAAGGTCAGATACCACTTCGATATGCACAGCCTTTGTGGCGAAGCATACAAATATGGCAATGTAGGCTTTCGAGGAGGCTTGCCCTGAATGCGGAGATAGACGTTGACTGGTCCACAAAAGTCAACTCCACAGTGAGCGAAAGGTCTCGATGGCGTCAATCGCTCTACGGGTAGATTTCCCATGAGTTGCTGTTGCAACTTTGGCTTGTAGCGCACACAGTGCACGCACTTTCTGACAATAGAGCGAGCCAGGTCTCGAGCATTTACGATCCAGAATTGAAGACGAATTAGTGCAACAAGTGCCTTTGAGCCAGCATGGTAGTGCTGCACATGAAGAAACTGCACGTAGTGACGAACGAAATCATCTTTACTGGGAAGTACGATTGGATGTTTCTGAGCCTCTGGTGCATTTGCCAATTCGAGACGGCCGCCAACCTTCAACAGTAGATATCCGTCTGTAATCTGTAAAAATGGATTTAGAAATTTTATGTGACTTGATATTTGCCTATTTTTGTTCAAAGCGTGAATTTCATCTGCGAAGTGTTGCTGCTGCAGATTCCAAATAATGCAATTAAATGCACGCTGTAGCTCTTGAGACGATGGCGAGGGCGTAGACAGCTCAACGGGTTTCCGAAGCGCGTGTATAAAGCGCAGCATCCAAGCAACAATTCGCAAACAACGACGATGGGAACTTATGTTTCTGAGTGTGTCGAGTAGATAGTTGATATCTGTCGTAATCTTGAACGCTGACTTGCGCATCTCAAGTGTTACAACCTCAGGATCTGGTTCATGATGTTTGTCCTTTGGCCAAGCGTTTGAGCTCTGCTTCAGATACGCCGGCCCCATAAACCAGATTGATTCGTTCAATTCGATGGGTGTACACCCCCTCGAGACCAGATCGGCGGGATTCAATTGAGTTGGGACGTGTCTCCAATGACAGTCCGGTGTAGCTGCTTGTATGTCAGAAACGCGGTTTCCAACAAAGGTTGATAGTGTCGCCGAATGTTGCTTTATCCAATGAAGAACTATCGACGAGTCGCTCCACAGGTAGGTTTGTTTAGGTGTGAAAATCCCCTTGATTTTCACGTAGAGTTGAGCCAGTAGGTGAGAAGCAGCGAGTTCCAGTTTTGGTAGCGATAACTTACGAGTTGGTGCTACTCTGCACTTTGACGTGATCAGGTGAACTTGAACTCTGCCGTCCGCTGCAACTGTGCGTGCGTAAATGCAGCATCCATATGCACGTATGGAAGCGTCACAGAATCCATGCAACTGCAACTCCTTGGTGTTCGGCTGCATACAGAATCGAGGTATTTTCAGCGACTCCAGTGAAGTAAGCGATGCGGCAAACGATTTCCAAGCTAGGTAAAGTTTTTGCGGCACAGACTCATCGCATTGTAATTTGAATATCCACAACTCCTGTAGGATGATCTTTGCTGTCACAATGACTGGCGCTACCAATCCCAATGGATCAAAAAGTGAAGATGCCACAGATAAGATTGTCCTCTTGGTGATTGCATCAACGGAGCATTTGGGTCGAAAGGCAAATAGCAACACGTCCAGACGTTGATTCCAAGCTAAGCCCAATGTGCTTGTAACTGAGCCATCTTCTAGATTCAAATCTTTGATCGTGCTGTCGTCGACAAAGTCCGGATGGTTCGAATGCCACTTTGCTAATTCAAATTTGCCCTTGCCAAGTACTTCGATGACCTCTGCCTTGAGTAGTTGCAGGCCTTCTGCTGTGTCGTGCCCACAAAGAAAGTCATCCACGTAGAATGATGAATTTATAGCTTGTGATCCCAATTTGTGAGTTTGCATATGTAGATCAGCCAAATATTTCATACTGCATATGGCGAGATATGGTGCTGAGGCAGTACCATATGTGACTGTGTTTAGTGCATATGTCCGTAGTGGTTTGTCTGTCGAATCTCTCCAAAGAATGTATTGAAACTTGCGGTCCCGATAGTCCACCATTACTTGCCTGAACATTTTCACAACATCTGCAGTCAGTGCATATTTGTACGTTCGAAAGCGTAGCAGAAGCGTATATAGATCGGTCTGAATAGTCGGTCCAACCATTAGCAAATCATTGAGTGATTGTTGCGATGAAGTTCGATTTGAGGCATCGAAGACAACTCTGAGCTTCGTTGAAGTGCTATTTGGTTTGAAGACGCAGTGATGTGGTATGTAATTATGTGGTTCGTCAAGCCTTGGTGAGTGTACCAAACTCATATGATTCAAATCTTCATATTCGCGCAGAAATGCTATGTATTCTGCCTTTAACTCAGGATTGCGATTTAAGCGCCGTTCCAGTGACTCGAATCTCAGCTTAGCAGACTCGTATGAAGATCCTAAATGTCTCGGGTCATCCTTGAATGGTAGCCGAACAATAATTCTACCATCTGCTTGTTGGCGTACAGAGTGAGTAAACATTTGTTCGCACTGCAGTTGCTCAGGTGTGAACTTGTCGATTGGTTTACTCAAATCTTCGATACGCCAGAGTCGTTCCAAATTGTTGTTTATTGACTCCTCCTGTGAGAGCGAGTAGCAATGCGCCTGTCGCTGTCCTCCTTTATAGCGTCCAGACACAATCCATCCAAGTAACGTTTTCTGAAGCATAGGAAGGTTTGGACCCAATTTGATTTGTCCCACCGCAAGAATTTCAAAAAATGTTTCAGTGCCAATAAGTAAGTCGATATGACGAGTTTTGTGAAACTCCTCATCAGCTAAAGGTGTGTTCTTCGGTATGTTCCATGATGAAGTGTCGATGTCCGAATCCGGCTGATACGCAATGTGTGACGTCACGCAGAAATCAATGGGCATCTTGAAATCCTCCAAGCGTGACTTGATTGTGGCCGAAGTGCCAAACTTGATGTATGTGTGCGACTCACCAACGCTATAGATTCGCATATGCCGTTTGACCTTTGGCAAGCGTAGTGCTTGTGCGAAATGTTCTGAGATGAAGTTCACCTGTGAGCAAGAATCCAATAGAGCACGACCGATCCTGTAGTTTCCAGATGCATCCATGACCTCGACGATGGCTGTTGCTAGAATGACTTGGTCTGTTCGATTGGTGTGTGTATGTGTCACAACATCATTTGAATTCGAGCCGCTGGGCAACATAACTGTCGATCTATTCACAGCTGCCTCTCGATGTAGTAAGCTGTGATGAAGTCTCGAGCAACATCGACATCTTTGAGTAGAGGGACACTTGGATGCCTGGTGGCCTTTGCCAAGACAGTTTAGGCACAGACCATGTCGTTTTGCTGCTCATAGCGCTCTGCAACCGACATCTCTTGAAGTCGACTGCAACGTGACACTCGATGCTCTGAGCTAAGACAAAGAGGACATGAGTGAGTTGAACAATTAAAAGACAAACCATGTCGCGTGGTTGTCTGACTTCGTGGTTTGCTAGCAGTCGCAGTACGGGCTTGGTTCGATTCGGACTTACCGCATGATTCCAAATATTGGCAATGCCTCTCAACTACCTGTACACATAAATCCCACGTAGGCAACTTGGAATAATCCAATGATTCGTTCCATTTGCGCTTAGTTTCCATGTCCATCTTATCCATAACAATGGCTATTAACATTGCCTGTGCGATTTGTGCCTCGTTGCCTAATGATTTTAGCGAGTTGTACAATGCTGTAGAGTTGTCAATCAAACTTCGAATTTCATAGCTGTTTGACTTTGATACACTCTTGAGCATAAATAAGGACGAGATATTGTCCAAGAACACTAATGTTGGATTGTCGTAGCGTTGATTCAAACGATCAAGTGCCTTTCGGTAATTTTCAGGTGTGATCTGAAATGCCCTTACCGTTTCTAATGCTGGTCCCTTTAAGCAGCTGATCAGTTGATTAAACTTCTCGATGTTTGATAAGCTGTTCTGTTGATCCACCATTTGATTGAATAGTGCGCTAAAATTCTTGTAGTCCGCATATTTGCCATCAAATGTAGGTAACGCAAGTCTGGGCAGCTTGGCCGACGATAAGAATGTGGGCCCAGATACCGCAGCAAACGTTGATTCGTGTATATCCTCCGTGAGTTGCTCTGTAATGCAAACCTTTACTTCTACATACAGTTCCTCCAATTCGGTGCGTCCTGTATCGGTCGAACATTCCTTTTCAATTTGAGTCTGCAATACCATTGCTTGCTTAAAGTAAGCTTCCAAAATTTCCAAGCGACACTTTAATTCGGCTTGAACTGGTGCAGATTTCCCTTCTCTTAGTTTGGGATCGACCACATTACGAATGCGGCTAATATTCCGGCGAGTATTCGCGCGCTGTGTTTTAAGGCTCTCTAGAGACATGATTCGATCAACAACAACTTTAGGGTTTATTTGAATAAACGATGATCAAATTTGCTGCCAGAGGTAAACCCAAATTACGCAAATATTTATTTGCCCGAAGAAGAAATGTAAGAGACAAATTTCACTCAACTGAGAACTTAATGCTGCGTGTAGAATATAAGAGCGACGAACAATGTATGAGACGAATTCCACTCAAATGCTTGCAGAATATTTGACAATGAGTTTCACTCAACTGAGCGCATACAATATCAAGCGAGAAGAAGAGTAATTCCAGCGACGACTCTCAGTACTGTGAGGAGCAATATGGGTATGCACGTAGTAATGTATATAAACGTATGTATTTGCTGTGCGTTTATATGCATATACGTGCATATACATGTTGCTCCACACAGCGACGCGAATACTGTAGGAGCGACCCTCGCACTGGAAAGGGGGGTCAAAGTCCTTTTAGAGGCGGTCTCTTTCGCCCCTACAGATTCAGCAATGGGTTCGCGTCGCACGCACGACGATCATCGGCGACCGTTAGCCGAGGTGTCGTTCGGGCCGAGTGATAGTAGTGGACACTTTCACTCGTAGGGCGCCAACGGTACTTCGGCCAATGGGAGGCTGCCACGGATTTGGCGGGAAAGTGGCGTCACCCCAAAATCACGCCACTTTACCGTATTTATGGACAATAACGGCAGAAAGGCCCCGCTCCAGAGCCGAACAGGCCCCGTTACCAAACGAAGCAGGGCCTGTGGCTGGGGTATAAAAGGCCACCAGCGACTCCATACAAGGGAGAAAAAGCTGTCGAAAACGATACGAGAGAGTGTTGCCGTCGGAATTATACAAAGTGAAAGTGAAGAAAGTGTCGAAATCAAGTCAACGCGAGTGGCAATCAGGACTCCCAGGACATTGTGGGAACAACAAGGACATCGTTGGAACAGCAAGGACATCGTGGGAACAGCAAGGACATCCAGTGGGAATCCTTGCAGATCATCAGCAGACGCCGATTCGGGATAAACCGAAGGTTCGTTACAGTACAGTTGGTGCGTATGTATATAAGTGCATTTGTGATTAACTGCACTTATGTATTTCTAATTTGACGAATATGATAGCAAGCGCACTGCCGATAACTTGCTGTTGTGATCGCGGGGGGATCGTAGGAACAGCGAAGTGACGAAGATTGCGAAGCAGAAGCTGCTGTTGCTGCGAGAGATTGACGAAACGAAGAAGATGGGTTGGTGATGCGACGGCGGGGGTCGCAGAGCGACAGCGAAGTCAACCAAAGCGAATGACCGGTGCGAATAGCAAGGCAAGCGAGTGTATGCACAGCTAATTGCTTGTATGCTGATATATGTATCCCACTTATGCACAGATGTATGTATGCAGAATATGTCTGTACATAAGCCAAATTATAACTCCAAATGCGTTACACGAAACTTGAACAGCAGGGCCCCACGTTGGGCGCCAAAAATGTAAGATCAGAAGCGTTTTTCTGTCTAGCATGAGTTCAGAGTATGGGGGTGCTGTTCTAACTAAACAAATGAGCCGTATATGAAATTCAGCACATCGTAGGTGCAACGTTTATTCGTAGAGTTCTTGATATACACTAAAAGTACAAACGTATGAGCAAGCGCAGCTTGCTTAGAGCTAGGCGAATTAATGCAAGTAATGAGAGTTTACAACGCAAGAGAGGAGAGTAATTAGGGTGAACCCAAATGTAACAAGTAAGAAAGCTCTAGTCGAGACTGCTCGACTAGGAGATACCCTGAACCCTCCGTGCTGATGTTCCAATCATTCTGCACACATACATACACATGCATCCACCCCCACGCATAGGCCCGCGCTCTGCTAACTGCGCAGTAAGCAGCGACTGCGCTTGGGCTGCGCTGCAGTTTGGGCAATATTATGAGAATTTATTTGTTGAATAATTTCATTTGTAGACGTACAATCTTAATGAAACTTTCAGAACGTAATCATTATGTGTAAATGTGTGTCTCTAGTACTTGATATACGTTTTTTACAAATTTGGGGCGAAGGGGCGTGGTATCCAAAATCTGTAAATTACAAAATGTGTGTGCCCATCAAATGTATATACACAGTAAATCTGAAGTCTCTAGGTCTAATAGTGTTCAAATTAGGCTGAAAAAACAATATAAATTTATCGATTATCCTCGATAAAAAAGATATCGAATGAGTTATCGAAAAAATGTGATAAACTCGTACTGCGTATGGTATACACGAGTATGACTACAAAATTTCAGCTCTCTAGCTCCTTTAACTTCTGAGATCGACGCACTCATACGGACGGACGGACAGACGGACGGACGGACAGACGGACGGACAGACGGACGGACAGACGGACAGGGCTATATCGACTCAGCTCATCGTCCTGATCAAGAATATATATACTTTATGGGGTCTGCGATGATTCCTTCTGCCTGTTACATACTTTTCACAAAACTATTATACCCTGATTTCCCATTTTCAATGGGTTCAGGGTATAAAAATATAGGTATAAAATTCAAGTTAAACAAGAAGATAAGTGAATTTGGCCCAACAACTACTAAATACTACAAATAAAGATCAAGTAGTCAATACAAGTAATTTATCGTGTGAATCACTTTCAAACTACGAAATAGTAACTAATAGTGAAAATAGAAAGCAATCTGTATTATATCAACTGAAGAAAAACTTTCCTCTACAATTCAAATCGCAGCTTTCAAACTTATGCACCCAATATAATGATATATTTGGATTGGAGTCCGAACCAATCAGCACAAATAATTTTTATAAACAAAAACTGAGATTAAAAGATGATGAACCAGTGTATACAAAAAACTATAGAAGCCCACATCGTCATGTTGATGAAATACAAAAACAAGTCGGAAAATTGATAAAAGACGGAATTGTTGAACAATCAGTATCTGAATATAATAGCCCATTATTACTTGTAATTAAAAAATCACCCCCAGGCTCAGATCAAAAGAAATGGCGATTGGTAATTGACTATCGTCAAATTAATAAAAAATTACTGTCCGATAAATTTCCACTCCCAAGAATTGATGATATTTTGGATCAACTTGGACGAGCAAAATATTTTTCATGCCTTGACTTAATGTCAGGATTTCATCAAATTGAACTCGAAGAAAGTTCAAGAGATATAACGTCATTTTCAACGAGCAATGGCTCTTATCGCTTCACGAGATTACCGTTTGGTTAAAAAATAGCGCCCAATTCGTTTCAAAGAATGATGACTATAGCATTCTCTGGATTAGAACCTTCACAAGCGATTACCTTTCGGTTTAAAAATAGCGCCTAACTCATTTCAGAGAATGATGACTATTGCATTCTCTGGATTAGAACCTTCACAAGCATTCCTTTATATGGATGACTTAATAGTTATAGGTTGTTACGAAAAACATATGCTTAAAAACTTAACAGACGTTTTTGAGAAATGTAGGAAATACAATCTAAAGTTACATCCAGAAAAATGTTCATTTTTTATGCATGAGGTGACTTTTCTTGGTCATAGATGCACAGATAAAGGAATACTTCCAGATGACAAGAAATATGACGTCATCATGAATTACCCAGTCCCGCACAATGCGGATAGCGCCAGACGTTTTGTAGCCTTTTGCAATTATTATAGACGATTCATTAAAAATTTCGCCGAATATTCCCGGCACATAACAAGATTATGTAAAAAGAATGTTCCTTTTGAATGGACAGAGGAGTGCCAAAATGCATTCCAATATTTAAAAACAAAACTCATGGAACCTACTTTAATACATTATCCAGATTTCAGCAAAGAATTCTGTATAATAACTGATGCAAGTAAGCAAGCGTGTGGAGCGGTTTTAACTCAAAACCATAACGGAGTCCAACTTCCCATTGCATACGCGTCAAGAGCTTTTAGTAAAGGAGAAAGTAATAAATGTACAACTGAGCAGGAATTAGCTGCAATACACTGGGCAATATTACATTTTCGACCATATATTTATGGAAAACACTTTACGATCAAAACAGATCACAGACCGTTAATATATCTATTCTCAATGATCAATCCGAGTTCTAAACTGACACGTATGAGGCTAGAATTAGAAGAGTACGATTTTACAGTCGAATATTTAAAGGGAAAAGATAATCATGTAGCTGATGCGTTATCAAGAATAACCATTAAAGACCTACAAAATATTACAGGAAATATAATGAAAGTCACTACTAGATATCAAAATAGACAGAAAATCCGCGCGGATAAAAAAGAAATAGAATTGCCTAGGCAATCTATAGAGAAAGCTTCAAAGCCCAACGTATATGAAGTCATAAATAATGATGAAGTACGTAAAGTAGTGACCTTGCATGTAAGGAATACTCTATGTTTATTTAAACATGGTAGGAAGATATGATGTTAGCGATTTATATACCAATGGAATCCTAGACCTAGGTCAATTTTTCCAAAGGCTTGAAATGCAAGCGGGTATAAACAAAATCAGCCAACTCAAAATGGCACCGTGGGAAAATATCTTTGAACATGTTTCAATAGATAATTTTAAACAAATGGGCAAAAAAATATTGAATACATTAAGAGTAGCGCTACTCAACCCGGTGACCTTTATAGAAAAACAAAAAGAAAAAGAAGCTATACTGTCTAAATTCCATGACGATCCAATACTGGAAAGGTATGACTCTAGATATTACCGAAAATGTCAAAAATGCCAATTAGCTAAAATAACAAAGCACAATAAGACTCCATTGATAATAACCGATACGCCAATAAATGCTTTCGACAGGGTGATAGTAGACACTATTGGTCCAGAAAATGGCAACGAATATGCAATCACTCTAATATGTGACCTAACTAAATACTTAGTTGCCATACCAGTTCCAAATAAAAACGCGAACACTGTCGCTAAAGCAATTTTTGAATCATTTATTCTAAAGTACGGTCCGATGAAGACGTTCATTACGGATATGGGAACAGAATATAAGAATTCAGTTATAAATGATCTATGCAAATATTTAAAAATTGAAAATATAACATCAACCGCACACCACCACCAGACGGTTGGAACAATAGAACGCAGTCATAGAACTTTCAATGAATACATGCGCTCTTATATATCGGTTGATAAAACTGATTGGGACGTATGGCTTCAATACTTCGTTTTCTGTTTCAATACTACACCCTCAATGGCACATAATTACTGTCCATATGAGTTAGTATTTGGTAAAACAAATAATTTACCAAAACAATTTAATAGTATAGATAATATAGAAATCATATACAATATAGATTACTATGCTAAAGAAAGTAAATATAGATTAGAAGTAGTATATAAAAGAGCTAGAATAATGTTAGAAGAAAATAAGAACAAGTAAGAAAGCTCTAGTCGAGACTGCTCGACTACGAGATCCCCTGAACCCTTCAAGCAACAGCAAACACACACACATACACACGCAACACACATACATAGACATCCATAGGCGCGCACGCATGGGCTGCAGTGTGGGCTCTTTTTTTTTTTTCTGGACGTACGTTCTTCATGAAACTTTTAGATTGTGTTTATATCATTAATATGCGCGTATGTGCCAAAGCTCAAGTTTCTAGTATTTGAAATACGCCTTTTACAAACTTATGGGCGAGGGGGTGGATATAGGGGTGGGAGGTAAAATTGAACAAAAATCGAAATTCTATAACGTGCATATCAATCTACATTTAAAATTTGGATACTCTAGCTCTAAAGATGTAGGAGATATAATTTTATAACTGTCTTTCGACAAGGTTTTTTATCGATAAAAAATAACTAGGCGAGTTATCGACGTTTGGTGATAAACTCGATATGCGCGCTGTATTTACGGTCATTTTAAAAAAAAGTTCAAGTCTCTAGCTTCTATATCTTCTGAAATCGACGCGTTCATACATACGGACGGACGGACGGACGGACGGACGGACGGACAGACAGACGGACAGGGCTAAATCGACTCAGTTTGTCGCCCTGATCAAGAATATATATACTTTGTGGGGTCTGCCACGCCTCCTTCTCCCTGTTACATACTTTTAACAAAACCATTATACCCTGATTTCCCATTTTCAATGGGTTCAGGGTATAAAAAAATAATAAGATACTATATGATCAGAAAGTAAACAACATAGATATATCAGTAGGAGATAAAGTCTTGTTAAGGAATGAAACAGGTCATAAGTTAGATTATTATTATATTATAAAGTATCGGAAATAGGAGATAGAAATAACGTTATAATAACAAGTAATAAAAACAAAAAACAAACAGTACATAAGGATAGGTTAAAAATGTTTATTTCATAATTGTGTTTAGTGTGGCCATGCTAAAACAAAAGCACTATTTTAAATTTGAATTTTATTTGTAATTTCATATAAACACTTAAAAAAAAAAAAATTTGTTACTTAAAACCTGATTTCTTAAGTACATCGTTTAAAATAACTCCATAATATTACGTTATTTTTCAAAAGGAGGGAGATGTAGTATGCATACATATTGAATATCCATTGTAACTAGAGTACTTAAAGAGTACACACTGTAACACTTTGTTCCTGTGTTTATGTAAACAGAAACCCGGTCTTTAACCCGTGGCCGAAATATGGGTCAGTCGTCGCTCTCCCAGAATATGCAAGTGTCAGCATTCTGCTGAGACGCGCCGACCATTCGACAGAACTCAAGTGTATGCATATGCACAATCGCCCCAGCTCAAGAGAGAGCATAAATACACTTATAACATATACACATATAACATACATAAATGAAATATACATAACAGTCTCTCTGCTGCCCAAAACCTTATGTTTCGCGGCGACGAGACTTAGGCTTATTTAGAACCTAAGTAGAATGTTAAAGGTCAGAAACAACCAAGCGTTGGAAACGGCAACACTGCTGCCTCCAGCAAATAAAAATAATAATAATAATAAAATTGGCGACACTTTACAATATAAGAGCTAGAGACTTGACCTTTTTTTAAAATGACCGTATATACAGCGCGCATATCGAGTTTATCACCAAAAATCGATAACTCGTCCCGTTATTTTTTATCGATAAAAAACCTTATCGAAGACAGTTTTAAAATTATTTTTTTTATTTTCCTTAAGGATAATTGACAAACATAGAGTCAACTAAAAATTAAAAAAGCCTAACAAAGTACAGAGAATATCACTAGTAGCACCGACCCGATGGGGGTGTTTTATTTGCCAGTCCGGCCAGCTATGCCCACTTTTCACAGCCAAATATGGTCAGTGCTACTAGTGAAACTATGAAAAAAAAAGGTGTTAGTAAGAAAACTTAAACAACATATTAAAGGCATATATATTAACTATATAAAATTAAAAATAAAAGAATAAAAAAAAAAACAAATAAATAAACAATAATAATAATAATAAACAAAAAACAAAAAAAGAAAAAAATTATAATAATTACAAAAAAAAAAAAAAGAAAAAAAAAAATTAAGAAAGATGTAGTACAGAAAAAGGAAAATGAAGATATTAAAAGAAGTTGCAAAAGAGAAAATACAGATAATGAGAAATCAAAAAAGAAAAGTGTAAAGGAATAGTCGAAAAAGAGTATAGAATAGAATTGAGAATTCACAACACAACATTGGCAACGAAAAATGTATACCAATGCTTATGCCTGGGCATTGTGCGTGAATTCCCTAAGATAAGCCGATAGAGTAGATTTAAGTTTAGGAAGAGAGAGTTCTAAGGGAAAAACGTGATAGTATTTGTTAAAATTCGCACAAAGGACATAAAACGCGCTGTGCAAAGAATAATCCCTAGTGCAGACTGGTAAGTGGAGAGGCCGATAGTGTCTAGTTGTTCGGGACGGAACCGAAAAACTTAGACGACCCAACAGAGAGGCTGAATCAATGTCACCACTAATCAATTTATGCAAAAAAACAATTCCTAGAATTGTCCTGCGATTGGTTAGTGATGGAAGGTCAATCAGCTGGAGCCTACTATGATATGACGGTAAACGTACATTACTGTCCCATCTAAGGTCTCTTAAGGCAAAGAGAAGAAACTGTTTTTGGACCGATTCAATACGATCCTGATACAGTTTATGCTGAGGAGACCATACAACAGAGCAGTACTCTAAGATAGGACGCACAAGCGAAGTAAATAATCGCTTGGTGGTAAAAGGGTCTTTAAATTCCTTAGACCACCGTTTAATAAAGCCAAGCACACTTTTGGCTTCATTAACGATGGTAGAAATATGGAGATTGAAGTTAAGTTTACAGTCAAAGAGCACACCAAGATCTTTGACTGTATAGATGCGACTTAGGGAAATGTTGCTAATTTTATAATCAGCAATTAGGGGAACGGTACGACTGAAGGTCATTGTCATACACTTTGAACAATTTAAGTCCAGCTGGTTTGCCTCACACCAAAGTTGAAATGCCTTTAGGTCATCTTGAAGGTGATGATGACCATTTGCATTGGAGTAGGGAAGGCAAAGTTTGACATCATCAGCATACATAAATATGGTAGAATGTGAGATACAGCTAGGAAGGTCATTTATGAAAAGGGAAAAGAGCAATGGACCCAAATGGCTGCCCTGAGGTACACCAGACGATACAAAGATCTCTTTAGACATAGCTGTTCTCAGCAAGACTCTTTGGGTTCTACCCATTAAGTAGGAAGAAATCCAAGACACAAGTCTAGGTGAAAATCCTAAGCGTTCAAGCTTAAGAATAAGTATGTGATGATGTACAGAGTCAAATGCTTTACTGAAGTCAGTATAAATAACATCAGTTTGCATTTTTTTAGCAAAGCTGTCATTAATGAGCGAAGTAAACTCAAGTAAATTAGAGGATGTTGATCGATTTTGAACAAAACCATGTTGAGATGGTTGAATAATCGATTTGCAAAAATGCTGCAAGGCCGACGTTATTATTTTCTCAAATAACTTCGGAATAGCAGATAGTTTGGCAATGCCTCTATAATTGGAAATATCAGATCTTCCACCTTTTTTATATAAGGGAATGATAAAAGAATCTTTCCAAATTGACGGGAACACAGAAGTATCCAAGGACAAGTTAAACAATTTTAGTAGATGTGACTGAAGAGAAACACTGCATTCTTTAATCACACAACTAGGAATATTATCTGCACCAGGAGAGAAGGATGATTTCAATGTCCTAATGGCTGCAGCCAGAGAGGCTGCAGTAACTTTAGGAGCATTTATAGACCCAAATTCAGGAAGTGAATATGGATATGAGTTGCTGTAGAGATCAGCAGAAGAATAGGTGGATTGAAAAAAATCAGCAAATAGATTAGACGATTCCTGGTCATTGCAAGTTTTTACACCACCAAGGACAATCGTGAAAGACGACAATGTCGCCATCAACGAGTGGCGGCTCGGCCGTGTCCACCTCACGCACCCAGGAGATGACGGGAAGGTCCGAGTGGCGGACATTCTCACCTCCCGGGGCATTGTCCGTAGACCCGTCCATAAGTTGGTCATCCTACCAACGGACGATAATACCGCTGTGATGTCCAACTAAACATGTATGTGCATCTAATTCCATCACTTACCACCCCGCACATCTCTCCTTTTCAGCTATGCTATCAGCTGCTCAATCCGAGACACCTGGCACCAACTCTTTCCGATGCCGCGTGTGTAGAGGGGTCCACGCTCTGCGGAAGTGCAGGCGTTTTCTGGGCCTTCCGGCCGAAAAACGTCTTCGCGCCATACTAATCAATAAGTACTGCGCGAATTGTCTGGCGCACCAGCACTCCGGGCAATCCTGCCGAAGCAAAGCCAAATGCAAGACGTGTGGCCAGAGCCATCACACGCTGCTGCATCTGCCTGGAGCTCGTCGCCGACAGCGACGTCGTCCCGCTGCAGCCCCTATCAGCGGGCCCTCCTCCTCCGCCCTCGCCGGGACACCTGCACCACAAAAAGGATCCCGCAAAAGATGACGCCACCAGGCAGCATCCAGGGCCACAAGGGAAGTTACGCCGCCGCTGAGCACGCTGATGCAGCGCAAGGCTGTTAGCATCCTGCCCACGGCAATTGTCATTGTGCAAACGGACACTAAGGACTTCGATGTGAGGGCGTTGATCGATCCGTGTAGTCCTACTACTCGGATCCAAGCTTCATTGGCAAGGGCCATGGGTCTTTCCGCCACTAGCGTGGGTCCGGGAGAGGTTTGCACGGCGACCATCTGTTCGAAAACATCCGATTTCCATATTAATGTTATCCTACAATTAGACCCGCAGCTCAGTTGCCGGACGCCAATCCGGCCGATCGAGCACGCAGCCAATCCGGCTGGGATTACGCTCGCCGACGGCAATTGGGCTCGACCCAGTACAGTGTCTGTTGTGCCTTCCAAACACAAGTTCATATGGACAATAATTATGAGTTACTGATGGTGTTGTGTTAAAACAATACACGAAATACTGTAACCATACGTCCCAGTCAGTTTTATCTACAGATATATATGAACGAATGTACTCATTGAATGTCCTATGACTTCTTTCAACGGTACCTAATGTCTGGTGGTGATGTGCTGTAGACGATATACTGTCTATTTTTAAATATTTGCACAAGTCACTTATAATGGAATTTTTTTATTCTGTACCCATGTCCGTAATGAACGTCTTCATTGGACCGTACTTCAGAATAAATGATTCGAATATGGCTTTTGCGACAGTTGCTGCAGTTTTATTTTTAATCGGAATTGCTACGCAATACTTTGTTAAGTCACATATTAACGTAACAGCGTATTCATTTCCGTTTTCTGAGCTTGGTAGTGGACCAATCGTGTCTACTATCACTCTGTCGAAAGCCTCTATTGGTGTCTCAGTTATTATCATGGGTGATCTGTTGTGTTTCGTCGTTTTCGACGTCAGGCATTTTGGACATTTATTTATGTATTATTTTACATGTTTAGTCATGTTTTGCCAATAATATTGTCTCTTTAGTTTCGCTAGCGTTTTTGTTATGCCTGTATGACCCCCTTGTATTGGATCATCATGTAATGTAGACAAAATTGCTTCTTTTTCTTTTTCATTGTATATTGTGGTCACCGGCTGGAGTAGCGCTACTCTTAAATTTTTTAATATTTTATTGCCCATAGTTTTAAAAGATTCTATTGAAATTGATTCAAAGATCTTTTCGCTCGGTGCCATTCTTAGTTTGCTGATACTAGATACCCCGGCTTGTCGTTCAAGCCTTTGGAAAAACTGACCTAAGTCGAGGATTCCATTGGAGTATAAATCGCTAACTGGAATTCTTGCGATAACTTGTTTCCCATGTTTCAATAAACATGTAGAATCTGTTAGTCGCAAGGTCACTACTTTTCGTACCTCGTCATTTGTGATGACTTCGTATACGTTGGGCTTAGAAGCTTGTTTTAGACTTTGCCTTGGCAATAGTCTCTCTTTATTATCTGCGCAGATATTGTTTTGTCTACTTTGTTGCCTGGTAGTGACTTTCAGGACTTTTCTGTTCATATCAATCAATTCGGATATTTTTATCCTAGATAATGCGTCCGCTACGAAATTATCTTTCCCTCTCAGATACTCTACTGTGAAATCGTACTCTTCTAGCTCTAGCCGCATGCGTGTTAATTTTGAGATTGGGTTTACCATAGAAAATAGATATGTTAAAGGCCTGTGATCCGTTCTAACTGTGAAGTGTTTTCCATAAATATATGGTCGAAAATGTGTTAAAAACGGACTCTGTTCTATTATCTTTGGAATTTTGAACTACATTGTAGTTCGAAAGTGATTCAAATTTCAATTTATCTATGTTTACTATTTGATATGTTCTGGTTGTATTTAAGATTCGGACAAACGCATTCTGGGCTGTTGTAATTGTTTTTGCAACATAGACACCCGGTTTAATTTCCTGATTGGAAATTAAAATATTTTCTTCGGACGAAGATAATTCTATTTTGCGTATTACCTGGGATCTGGCTGGTAGAAGGGTTGAGTTAGTACCAGAATTAAATGTTATTGGAACATAAATGGGATACGTTAAGTTTTGTGGTCTAATTATTATAATCTAATTTGCAATTAAATCTTTTAATGAAGTCTAGTCCTATTATTCCATCGCATGGGATTACGAAGTCTGATCGAAGTATGTGAAATTTGTATGGAATAATAAATTTGACTGTTTGTAGTTTAATTGAGGCTAGTCCCTTGGAATTTATTATTCCTTCACATATGCCTCGAATGTCTATGATTTTATTGGTTTGGATGTCATGAAAAACATCCGAATTTTCTTTAACAATGGAGATATCCGCGCCGTATATACGGTCATTTAAAAAAAAAGGTCAAGTCTCTAGCTCTTATATCTTCTGAAATCGACGCGTTCATACATACGGACGGACGGACGGACGGACGGACGGAAGGACGGACAGACAGACGGACAGGGTTAAATCGACTCAGTTCGTCGCCCTGATCAAGAATATATATACTTTGTGGGGTCTGCCACGCCTCCTTCTCCCTGTTACATACTTTTAACAAAACCATTATACCCTGATTTCCCATTTTCAATGGGTTCAGGGTATAAAAATAACGGGATGAGTTATCGATTTTTAGTGATAAACTCGATATCCGCGTGCTATATACGAGCATTTCAAAAAAAATTGAAGTCTCTAGCTTCTATATCTTCTGAAATCGACGCGTTCAAACATACGGACAGACGGACAGACGGACGGACGGACAGACGGACAGACAGACGGACAGGGTTAAATCGACTCAGTTCGTCGCCCTGATCAAGAATATATATACTTTATTGGGTCTGCCACGCCTCCTTCTGCCTGTTACATACATTTCAACAAAAACATTATACCCTGATTTCCCATTTTCAATGGGTTCAGGGTATAAAAAAAAGAAAATGTTTTTAGAGCAAATGTACAAGTTATAAGTAGTATGAGCTTTATTATTAAAAGATCCCTCTTGTGAGTTTTTGAAAAATTACGAAAGCTATCGAACAAAGTTTTATTTAAAGTTTAGAGGACAATTGTAAGCATCTGAATTGTTAGAAAATGAATAATAGGAACAAATAGTCAAATAATAGAAAATACAATCATACTCATGATGATATGAGGAAGTTGCCAGATGAAGTGTATGTATATCAGTTGAATTTGGATTGTTGTGATGACGATATGAATGATACTGAAAGTGAAGCTGTTGGAAGAGACAGTAATGTATTGAGAAGCTGTTGGAAGAGACAGTAATGTATTGAAAAGCTGTTGGAAGAGACAGTAATGTATTGAGAAGCTGTTGGAAGAGACAGTAATGTATTGAGAAGCTGTTGGAAGAGACAGTAATGTTTTGAAAAGCTGTTGCAAGAGACAGTAATGTATTGAGAAGCTGTTGGAAGAGAAAGTAATGTATTGAGAAGCTGTTGCGAGAGACAGTAATATTTTGAGAAGCTGTTGTAAGTGAGAGTAACTGTTGCAAGAGACAGTAATGAGTTGAATGAACGAGAAATGGTTGAAAGAGTCAGTAATGAGCTGAATGGAAGAGAAATTGTTGAAAGAGTCAGCAATGAAATGATTGAAAATGAAATGGTTGAGCAAGACAGCAATGAAATGGGTGAAGGTAAAACGGTCGAAAGAGACTGTATGCTTGAAAGAATAATTTGTCATAGTGCACAAGTAAAGAACAAATGTTTTGATGATGACGTGCGGCTCATAAGAGAATTTGATTTAGATCAGAAGTATGATAATGTAAAGAATTATAAAGGAAGTTGAAATTAAACAAGATGAATTATGTAAGTTCAAGAATGAAACTAAAGTCTGAAGATAATATTCTGCATGGAAAATAGTCGTATTAAACGAATTTATTGATTGAGTAAAGCTTTTTCTTGGAAGAGTTACACGAGGCCGTGTTAAGGTCAGGATGGCCGTGTCGAAGCGCAAGCAGTATTAATATATTGGCGCGCACTGTAATTGTGCTTTCTACCTACTTGCCTATTTCCCCTCTTTGCATGTCTTCATACATGTGCGTGTGTGTGTTCGATTCCCTTGAACAAAGAATGCGAGTACTGTGACAGGGTATGGTGATTGTTTTGGTCTGACACGAGCGCAGCATGCATGGTAAAGTTGTGAAGAGTATTTAGAGTGCAGCATGTGAATGCGTATGGTTTTTCTATTTTGTGTGTTGCGACTGCTGTAATGGTCGATTATGTTTTGTAGGCTGGAAAAGTCCCGTTTTAGCGGGACGACAGCGTTTGTAGCTGTCGTCGAGTGTGGTTCGGTGGTAGGCACAAAAAAATGAAAAAGACAAAGAATCGTTTGAGAAGTGGACGGCCACCGAAACTTGCTGCGCTAAGGGATACTGTGTTTTGTTTTCAGATAAAGATGGGAGGAGGCTCAGCGTGCGCTGGGTATACTACCGCAATAAAAGAAGAGTTGGTGGCAATAAGCCGAGAGCTCGGACTGGAGTGCGACGGTCGGGTGGACGACCTACGAAAGAGGCTGTCGGCATACATACAGAATGGTAAACACTCTGCAGGGATGAGGATGCGCCTGGGCGAGATAGAGGCCCGTTTCCCTAAAGGGACAGATACACTTCCAGGACCGGCGGTCACTGGGCCATAAAAGTGGAGCGCACAGTGGGCCAAAGGGGAGATAAAATAGAATAAAATAAAACAAAATAAAATAAAACAAAATAAAATAAAATAAAATAAAATAAAATAAAATATAATAAAATAAAATAAAATAAATATATAATAAAATAAAAATTATAATTGAGTAAATATAGTGGGGAATTTTGTTCATTTGTTAATTCTTGGTGCGCGCGGGCTCGTGAGCAGATACACCCCACAGCTCAGCATAGCAAACTAGAGGTCATGGGGCCATAAAGAGAACAGTGGGACAAGGGTGAAATAATAGTGAATAAAAAAAAATAAAATAAAATTTAATTAAAATAAATTAAAACCAAATTAAATTAAATTAAAAAAAAAAAAAAACAAATAAAAAATAAATAAATAAATACATAAATAAATAAATAAAAAAAACTTTTTAAAGCAAATTAAACTAAATTGAATTAAATTGAATTAAATTAAATTAAATTAAAATAAAATAAAATAAAAACGATATGGAAGTAAAAAAAAGAGAAGAGAAGAGAAAAGAAAACAAGTAAGAAAGCTCTAGTCGAGAGTTCTCGACTAGGAAATCCCCTGAACCCTTCGGAGAACTGATATTTCAATAATTCTTCCCGTCTTTCTGCTTACAAAAGAAACACACACACTCACACATGCACACGCGGACACACATACATAGACACTCATAGGCACGCACGCATAAACACACATGGGCTGCAGTGTGGACTTACCATGGGAACTTTATTGTTTAATAACTTTTTTTGTGGACGTACGTTCTTCATGAAACTTTCAGATTGTGGTTTTATCATTACTAAGCGTGTATTTGCCAAAGCTCAAGTCTCTAGTATTTGAAATACGCCTTTTACAAAGGTGAGGGTAAGGGGGTGGATATAGGGGTGGGGGTGAATTATAACAAAAATCGAAATTCTATAAAGTGCATATGAGTCTACATTTAAAATTTGAAAACTCTAGCTTCAAAGATGTAGGAGATATAATTTTATAACTGATTTTCGATAAAGTTTTTAATCGATTAAAAATAACGGGATGAGTTATCGATCTTTTGTGATAAACTCGATATGCGCGCGCTATATACGGACATTTGAAAAAAAAAATCAAGTCTCTAGCTCTAATAGCTTCGGAGATCGACGCGTTCATACATACGGACAGACGGACAGACGGACATGGCTAAATCGATTCAGTTTGTCGCCCTGATCAAGAATATATATACTTTGTGGGGTCTGCCACGCCTCCTTCTCCCTGTTACATACTTTTAACAAAACCATTATACCCTGATTTCCCCATTTTCAATGGGTTCAGGGTATAATAAATCAAAAAAAAAAAAAAAAAAAAATAAAAAAAAAATAAAAAAAAAAAAAAAAAAAAAAAAAAAAAAAAAAAAAAAAAAAAAAAAAAAAAAAAAAAAATAAATAAATAAATAAAAAAAAAAACAAAATAACTAAATAATAATAATAAATAAATAACAAAAATAAATAAAAAAAAAAAAAAAAAAAAAAAACAAAGAGAAAAAAAAAAGAAAAGAAAAGAAAAAAAAAAAAAGGTACAACTCAGATAAAGATGGAAGGAGGTGAAGGCCAAAGCTCGGGGCTCAGCGTGCGCTGGGTATACTACCGCAATAAAGAAGAGTTGGTGGCAATAAGTCGAGAGCTCGGACTGGAGTGCGACGGTCGGGTGGACGACCTACGAAAGAGGCTGTCGGCATACGTACAGAATGGTAAACACTCTGCAGGGATGAGGATGCGCCTGGGCGAGATAGAGGCCCGTTTCCCTAAAGGGACAGATACACTTCCAGGACCGGCAGCGGAAGGTATGGGGGGACGCGCCTATCAGAAGTCGGAACCTGATCTCCGTAAATTGCAAGAGCCAGAGTCGGCCCCGATAGAAAACTTGAGGCTAAAAGTGCCTGGCGTCGACGAGGCGAGAGCGGCGCCACCTACGCCAAGAACCCCTTTACGCGACCCCATGCCCTCATCACCACCGGAGAGACACACACCTTGGTGCGTGGCTGAACAGGTGAGGAAGTGGGGCATGAGGTATGACAGCCAGGCGGACCCGTTAGGATTCGTAGAGGTGGTAGAAAAGCAGGCCATAACATATGGCATAGAGCTGGATCGGATGCCGAGAGCGATGAGCGAGATATTCAGCGACAAGGCGGCGAAGTGGCTTTTAACCAGCGGGCTGAGAGACGCGACCTGGACCGAGTTCAAAAGAGAATTTCTGGACTTTTTCCTGCCGCCGCAATACTTCGAGCGCCTGGAGGACCAGATCCGGGCGCGTCATCAGCAACAGGGAGAAAGCTTCAAGGATTACCTCCTCGAGCTCAGGTTGTTGATACGTCAGGCCAGATACAGCGCGGCGCAAGAGCTACATAGGGTGTACGAGAACGCATCGCGCCTGAGAATCGGTTGTACGTAAGACGCCACGATTTCACAACGTTGACGCAACTAACCCAGATGGCGACGGAGTACGAAAATGTCCAGGGCCATTGGGAGAGGAGATCCGTGGCGAGCCACTCGAGGGCGCCTTGGGCGATGCCGTCGGTTTGAAAATCCGTTCCGCGCGCAAACGTCGGAGCCGCGAAACGAGCATCAAGGCGCAGGTTATACCGCGGCGACAGCAACGGCACCAACGGAGGCAGTGCATCGAATGGTGGCCCAGGACGCCGGTATCGATTTCGATCCGCGACGAGTTTGCTATCGATGTGCGCAGGTGGGACATTTCGCAAGAGAATGTCGCAACGCGCAGGTACTGTTTTGCCGACGATGCGTCAGAAAGGGGAAGAGTACACAAGAGTGTTGTCTTCGGACGGGAAGCGGGAAACGGATAGGGGCGCCGTCCTATGAAGCGGGTTGGCGCCGATTAACACCAAGAGAGAGAGAGGCGGATACCCGTTAAGGGTAAAAGAAGGAAGGATCGTCGCGACGGTGAGGATCGGGGGCCAGATCATGATCGCTACGATTGACACAGGGCCACCCGCAGCTTCATGAGTGAGGACTGCGTGAGCCAGCAGGCGGTTTAAGGAGAGTCGCAGGAGATACGATCTCGAATAAGGTTGGCCGACGGGTCGTCGCTGGACGTAACGCGAACAATGAAGGTAGTCGTGGCCCTCGCGGAGAAGGTAGTGCGGATGACGGTGCACATCATGCCGACTATGTTGGATCACGTTATTTTAGGGATGGATTTCCTGTGCGCGGTGGGGGCGACGCTGCGCTGTGGCGACACGGAACTGACGATGAGAATGGAAGAAACTCCAAAAGAGAGCAGTCGCGTGGAAAACGGAGGGTCACTCGCTCGACGCTCGAGCTACGCTAATGTGAGGTGTTTGAACCCCGAGGCGCGTAGCTGGACTCCACCGTCGAAGAAACGGAGAACTCGGGACATTTGCGCAAGGGCCGACAGGAAGGGAGACGAGCAGCTCGAACGGAAGCTGGGAGAGAACCCCACGATGCGAGACGCAACAGATCCGGGAAAAGAACGCGACGCAAGGCCGGCCGTCGGAGCAGTGGTGTGGCCAAAAGATCTGGATCCTAGCTTAAAGGAGTTTCTGGAGACCGAGCTAGCACTCTTCGAGAAGCTCGAAGGAGTGTCCCACATAGCGGAACACAGCATCAGGATGCGGGACGATAAACCCCTCAAACAGAGATAATACCCGAAGAACCCAGCGATGCAGAAGATAATCAACGAGCAGGTTGACGAACTGCTCAGGGTTGGAGCTATCGAGCCGTCGAGGAGCCCGCACAGTGCGCCCATAGTCCTGGTGAAGAAGAAGACCGGAGAATGGCGCATGTGCGTGGATTACCGGCAGCTCAACGCCCACTCTATTCCGGACGCTTATCCTGTTCCCAGAATTAACCACATCCTGGAAAGACTGCGGCAAGCCCGGTTCATATCTAAGCTGGACCTCAAAAGCGGTTATTGGCAGATCCCGATGGCGGCGGACAGCAGGGAGTACACGGCTTTCACCGTCCCAGGGAGAGGTTTGTTCCAGTGGCGGGTAATGCCCTTCGGACTGTATTCGGCGGGGGCAACGTTCCAGAGAGCACTGGATACGGTGATCGGACCCGAGATGGAGCCCCACGCGTTCGCATACCTGGACGATATAGTGGTGATCGGAGCCTCAAAGGAAGAACACACGGCCAATTTGAGAGAGGTTTTCCGGCGTCTGAGAGCGGCTAACCTCAAGGTTAATAGAAAAAAATACAGCTTTTTCCGAGAAAAGCTGGCGTATCTAGGCCACGTCATTAGTGGGGAAGGGATCTGCACCGACCCCGCGAAAGTCAAAGCGATTCGAGACTTCCCTACACCGAAGAACCTGAAAGAGCTACGACAATGCTTGGGAATGGCGTCTTGGTACAGGCGATTTGTGCCGAACTTCGCTTCATTGGTCCAGCCAATGACCAAGCTGCTCAAGAAAGGGCAGAAGTGGGTCTGGACCGAGGAGCAAGAAGATGCGCTGCAAAAGCTGAAGGGGAGCCTGACGACAGCACCAGTCCTGGCGTGCCCCGACTTCTCAGCGAGAGGCTCGATGGATGCGTCATGTTGATGAAGGTGGAATTCACCACCATCTACGTGGAAATACCCCAGTCTCGAGGGGCGCAACCATACGTAGAGGAGTCACAAACCCTTCCGACGCCGCCAGCGATACCAGGGCCGGAGGAATGCGCCGCCCTCCCGAGCGAAGAGGATGAAGAGCAGATGCGCAAGGTCCAGTCACCGGAGGAAGAGAGGAGACAGCGGGGAGCGGAGTCATCTGATGACCAATCCCCGTCGTGGGGACAGGATGGCAACCGAGAGCGCAGTCCATTCGCCGCACCCCACGACTCGGAGACCGGGGCATGGAACGAAGGGCGACGATCCCCATCACTGTGGACGCGGCGAGGCGAGAGGAGGAAGGCGCGAGTCGCACATCTCGAGTCGGAGACCAGCGATGAGGAAAGCGGATCGAGCACCCCTCCCCGACGCCGACGCCGGCGAAGTCCGTCGAAGAGCCCGGCCCAAAAGACCCCGAAAGTCGACTTGGCGAGCGTGGCGAAAAGGCTGCGGCAATCGGGAGAAGGACGGCAAACGACGTTTTCTGTGCCGGATCAGAGTCCCTCTGAGGGAGGACGGCGAGCCGAAGGCCTAGAACAGGATCCGTACGAACCACCAGAGGAACCGAGCGCCGCGCTGGAACCAGAGGAGCATGTGGCCGAACTGCTGGCCGAATTTATTTGAGATCATTATGGGGGAGAGCCCCCCTCCACTATGTCGTCCAGGTACGCGAACGCGTGGGGCTCCATCTCGGGTCCGATCACCGTATCCAATGCTCTCTGGATGGCTGCCCCCGCCGAATGCAGTCCGAAGGGCATTACCCGCCACTGGAACAAACCTCTCCCTGGGACGGTGAAAGCCGTGTACTCCCTGCTGTCCGCCGCCATCGGGATCTGCCAATAACCGCTTTTGAGGTCCAGCGTAGATATGAACCGGGCTTGCCGCAGTCTTTCCAGGATGTGATTAATTCTGGGAACAGGATAGGCGTCCAGAAACGAGTGGGCGTTGAGCTGCCGGTAATCCACACACATGCGCCATTCTCCAGTCTTCTTCTTGACCAAAACTATGGGCGCACTGTGCGGGCTCCTCGATGGCTCGATAGCTCCAACCCTGAGCAGTTCGTCAACCTGCTCGTTGATTATCTTCTGCATCGCTGGGTTCTTCGGGTATTATCTCTGTTTGAGGGGTTTATCGTCCCGCATCCTGATGCTGTGTTCCGCTATGTGGGACACTCCTTCGAGCTTCTCGAAGAGTGCTAGCTCGGTCTCCAGAAACTCCTTTAAGCTAGGATCCAGATCTTTTGGCCACACCACTGCTCCGACGGCCGGCCTTGCGTCGCGTTCTTTTCCCGGATCTGTTGCGTCTCGCATCGTGGGGTTCTCTCCCAGCTTCCGTTCGAGCTGCTCGTCTCCCTTCCTGTCGGCCCTTGCGCAAATGTCCGAGTTCTCCGTTTCTTCGACGGTGGAGTCCAGCTACGCGCCTCGGGGTTCAAACACCTCACATTAGCGTAGCTCGAGCGTCGAGCGAGTGACCCTCCGTTTTCCACGCGACTGCTCTCTTTTGGAGTTTCTTCCATTCTCATCGTCAGTTCCGTGTCGCCACAGCGCAGCGTCGCCCCCACCGCGCACAGGAAATCCATCCCTAAAATAACGTGATCCAACATAGTCGGCATGATGTGCACCGTCATCCGCACTACCTTCTCCGCGAGGGCCACGACTACCTTCATTGTTCGTGTTACGTCCAGCGACGACCCGTCGGCCAACCTTATTCGAGATCGTATCTCCTGCGACTCTCCTTAAACCGCCTGCTGGCTCACGCAGTCCTCACTCATGAAGCTGCGGGTGGCCCTGTGTCAATCGTAGCGATCATGATCTGGCCCCCGATCCTCACCGTCGCGACGATCCTTCCTTCTTTTACCCTTAACGGGTATCCGCCTCTCTCTCTCTTGGTGTTAATCGGCGCCAACCCGCTTCATAGGACGGCGCCCCTATCCGTTTCCCGCTTCCCGTCCCGATCGCGACGATCCTTCCTTCTTTTACCCTTAACGGGTATCCGCCTCTCTCTCTCTTGGTGTTAATCGGCGCCAACCCGCTTCATAGGACGGCGCCCCTATCCGTTTCCCGCTTCCCGTCCGAAGACAACACTCTTGTGTACTCTTCCCCTTTCTGACGCATCGTCGGCAAAACAGTACCTGCGCGTTGCGACATTCTCTTGCGAAATGTCCCACCTGCGCACATCGATAGCAAACTCGTCGCGGATCGAAATCGATACCGGCGTCCTGGGCCACCATTCGATGCACTGCCTCCGTTGGTGCCGTTGCTGTCGCCGCGGTATAACCTGCGCCTTGCTGCTCGTTTCGCGGCTCCGACGTTTGCGCGCGGAACGGATTTTCAAACCGACGGCATCGCCCAAGGCGCCCTCGAGTGGCTCGCCACGGATCTCCTCTGGCCCTGGACATTTTCGTACTCCGTCGCCATCTGGGTTAGTTGCGTCAACGTTGTGAAATCGTGGCGTCTTACGTACAACCGATTCTCAGGCGCGATGCGTTCTCGTACACCCTATGTAGCTCTTGCGCCGCGCTGTATCTGGCCTGACGTATCAACAACCTGAGCTCGAGGAGGTAATCCTTGAAGCTTTCTCCCTGTTGCTGATGACGCGCCCGGATCTGGTCCTCCAGGCGCTCGAAGTATTGCGGCGGCAGGAAAAAGTCCAGAAATTCTCTTTTGAACTCGATCCAGGTCGCGTCTCTCAGCCCGCTGGTTAAAAGCCACTTCGCCGCCTTGTCGCTGAATATCTCGCTCATCGCTCTCGGCATCCGATCCAGCTCTATGCCATATGTTATGGCCTGCTTTTCTACCACCTCTACGAATCCTAACGGGTCCGCCTGGCTGTCATACCTCATGCCCCACTTCCTCACCTGTTCAGCCACGCACCAAGGTGTGTGTCTCTCCGGTGGTGATGAGGGCATGGGGTCGCGTAAAGGGGTTCTTGGCGTAGGTGGCGCCGCTCTCGCCTCGTCGACGCCAGGCACTTTTAGCCTCAAGTTTGCTATCGGGGCCGACTCTGGCTCTTGCAATTTACGGAGATCAGGTTCCGACTTCTGATAGGCGCGTCCCCCCATACCTTCCGCTGCCGGTCCTGGAAGTGTATCTGTCCCTTTAGGGAAACGGGCCTCTATCTCGCCCAGGCGCATCCTCATCCCTGCAGAGTGTTTACCATTCTGTATGTATGCCGACAGCCTCTTTCGTAGGTCGTCCACCCGACCGTCGCACTCCAGTCCGAGCTCTCGGCTTATTGCCACCAACTCTTCTTTATTGCGGTAGTATACCCAGCGCACGCTGAGCCTCCTCCCATCTTTATCTGAAAACAAAACACAGTATCCCTTAGCGCAGCAAGTTTCGGTGGCCGTCCACTTCTCAAACGATTCTTTGTCTTTTTAATTTTTTGTGCCTACCACCGAACCACACTCGACGACAGCTACAAACGCTGTCGTCCCGCTAAAACGGGACTTTTCCAGCCTACAAAACATAATCGACCATTACAGCAGTCGCAACACACAAAATAGAAAAACCATACGCATTCACATGCTGCACTCTAAATACTCTTCACAACTTTACCATGCATGCTGCGCTCGTGTCAGACCAAAACAATCACCATACCCTGTCACAGTACTCGCATTCTTTGTTCAAGGGAATCGAACACACACACGCACATGTATGAAGACATGCAAAGAGGGAAATAGGCAAGTAGGTAGAAAGCACAATTACAGTGCGCGCCAATATATTAATACTGCTCGCGCTTCGACACGGCCATCCTGACCTTAACACGGCCTCGTGTAACTCTTCCAAGAAAAAGCTTTACTCAATCAATAAATTCGTTTAATACGACTATTTTCCATGCAGAATATTATCTTCAGACTTTAGTTTCATTCTTGAACTTACATAATTCATCTTGTTTAATTTCAACTTCCTTTATAATTCTTTACATTATCATACTTCTGATCTAAATCAAATTCTCTTATGAGCCGCACGTCATCATCAAAACATTTGTTCTTTACTTGTGCACTATGACAAATTATTCTTTCAAGCATACAGTCTCTTTCGACCGTTTTACCTTCACCCATTTCATTGCTGTCTTGCTCAACCATTTCATCTTCAATCATTTCATTGCTGACTCTTTCAACAATTTCTCTTCCATTCAGCTCATTACTGACTCTTTCAACCATTTCTCGTTCATTCAACTCTTACAACAGCTTCTCAAAACATTACTGTCTCTCGCAACAGCTTCTCAATACATTACTTTCTCTTCCAACAGCTTCTCAATACATTACTGTCTCTTGCAACAGCTTTTCAAAACATTACTGTCTCTTCCAACAGCTTCTCAATACATTACTGTCTCTTCCAACAGCTTCTCAATACATTACTGTCTCTTCCAACAGCTTCTCAATACATTACTGTCTCTTCCAACAGCTTCTCAATACATTACTGTCTCTTCCAACAGCTTCACTTTCAGTATCATTCATATCGTCATCACAACAATCCAAATTCAACTGATATACATACACTTCATCTGGCAACTTCCTCATATCATCATGAGTATGATTGTATTTTCTATTATTTGACTATTTGTTCCTATTATTCATTTTCTAACAATTCAGATGCTTACAATTGTCCTCTAAACTTTAAATAAAACTTTGTTCGATAGCTTTCGTAATTTTTCAAAAACTCACAAGAGGGATCTTTTAATAATAAAGCTCATACTACTTATAACTTGTACATTTGCTCTAAAAACATTTTCTTTTTTTTTATACCCTGAACCCATTGAAAATGGGAAATCAGGGTATAATGTTTTTGTTGAAATGTATGTAACAGGCAGAAGGAGGCGTGGCAGACCCCATAAAGTATATATATTCTTGATCAGGGCGACGAACTGAGTCGATTTAGCCCTGTCCGTCTGTCTGTCCGTCTGTCCGTCCGTCCGTCTGTCCGTCTGTCCGTATGTTTGAACGCGTCGATTTCAGAAGATATAGAAGCTAGAGACTTCAATTTTTTTTGAAATGCTCGTATATAGCACGCGGATATCGAGTTTATCACTAAAAATCGATAACTCATCCCGTTATTTTTATACCCTGAACCCATTGAAAATGGGAAATCAGGGTATAATGGTTTTGTTAAAAGTATGTAACAGGGAGAAGGAGGCGTGGCAGACCCCACAAAGTATATATATTCTTGATCAGGGCGACGAACTGAGTCGATTTAACCCTGTCCGTCTGTCTGTCCGTCCTTCCGTCCGTCCGTCCGTCCGTCCGTCCGTATGTATGAACGCGTCGATTTCAGAAGATATAAGAGCTAGAGACTTGACCTTTTTTTTTAAATGACCGTATATACGGCGCGGATATCTCCATTGTTAAAGAAAATTCGGATGTTTTTCATGACATCCAAACCAATAAAATCATAGACATTCGAGGCATATGTGAAGGAATAATAAATTCCAAGGGACTAGCCTCAATTAAACTACAAACAGTCAAATTTATTATTCCATACAAATTTCACATACTTCGATCAGACTTCGTAATCCCATGCGATGGAATAATAGGACTAGACTTCATTAAAAGATTTAATTGCAAATTAGATTATAATAATTAGACCACAAAACTTAACGTATCCCATTTATGTTCCAATAACATTTAATTCTGGTACTAACTCAACCCTTCTACCAGCCAGATCCCAGGTAATACGCAAAATAGAATTATCTTCGTCCGAAGAAAATATTTTAATTTCCAATCAGGAAATTAAACCGGGTGTCTATGTTGCAAAAACAATTACAACAGCCCAGAATGCGTTTGTCCGAATCTTAAATACAACCAGAACATATCAAATAGTAAACATAGATAAATTGAAATTTGAATCACTTTCGAACTACAATGTAGTTCAAAATTCCAAAGATAATAGAACAGAGTCCGTTTTTAACACATTTTCGACCATATATTTATGGAAAACACTTCACAGTTAGAACGGATCACAGGCCTTTAACATATCTATTTTCTAAGCCCAACGTATACGAAGTCATCACAAATGACGAGGTACGAAAAGTAGTGACCTTGCGACTAACAGATTCTACATGTTTATTGAAACATGGAAAACAAGTTATCGCAAGAATTCCAGTTAGCGATTTATACTCCAATGGAATCCTCGACTTAGGTCAGTTTTTCCAAAGGCTTGAACGACAAGCCGGGGTATCTAGTATCAGCAAACTAAGAATGGCACCGAGCGAAAAGATCTTTGAATCAATTTCAATAGAATCTTTTAAAACTATGGGCAATAAAATATTAAAAAATTTAAGAGTAGCGCTACTCCAGCCGGTGACCACAATATACAATGAAAAAGAAAAAGAAGCAATTTTGTCTACATTACATGATGATCCAATACAAGGGGGTCATACAGGCATAACAAAAACGCTAGCGAAACTAAAGAGACAATATTATTGGCAAAACATGACTAAACATGTAAAATAATACATAAATAAATGTCCAAAATGCCTGACGTCGAAAACGACGAAACACAACAGATCACCCATGATAATAACTGAGACACCAATAGAGGCTTTCGACAGAGTGATAGTAGACACGATTGGTCCACTACCAAGCTCAGAAAACGGAAATGACTACGCTGTTACGTTAATATGTGACTTAACAAAGTATTGCGTAGCAATTCCGATTAAAAATAAAACTGCAGCAACTGTCGCAAAAGCCATATTCGAATCATTTATTCTGAAGTACGGTCCAATGAAGACGTTCATTACGGACATGGGTACAGAATAAAAAAAATTCCATTATAAGTGACTTGTGCAAATATTTAAAAATAGACAGTATATCGTCTACAGCACATCACCACCAGACATTAGGTACCGTTGAAAGAAGTCATAGGACATTCAATGAGTACATTCGTTCATATATATCTGTAGATAAAACTGACTGGGACGTATGGTTACAGTATTTCGTGTATTGTTTTAACACAACACCATCAGTAACTCATAATTATTGTCCATATGAACTTGTGTTTGGAAGGCACAACAGACACTGTACTGGGTCGAGCCCAATTGCCGTCGGCGAGCGTAATCCCAGCCGGATTGGCTGCGTGCTCGATCGGCCGGATTGGCGTCCGGCAACTGAGCTGCGGGTCTAATTGTAGGATAACATTAATATGGAAATCGGATGTTTTCGAACAGATGGTCGCCGTGCAAACCTCTCCCGGACCCACGCTAGTGGCGGAAAGACCCATGGCCCTTGCCAATGAAGCTTGGATCCGAGTAGTAGGACTACACGGATCGATCAACGCCCTCACATCGAAGTCCTTAGTGTCCGTTTGCACAATGACAATTGCCGTGGGCAGGATGCTAACAGCCTTGCGCTGCATCAGCGTGCTCAGCGGCGACGTAACTTCCCTCGTGGCCCTGGATGCTGCCTGGTGGCGTCATCTTTTGCGGGATCCTTTTTGTGGTGCAGGTGTCCCGGCGAGGGCGGAGGAGGAGGGCCCGCTGATAGGGGCTGCAGCGGGACGACGTCGCTGTCGGCGACGAGCTCCAGGCAGATGCAGCAGCGTGTGATGGCTCTGGCCACACGTCTTGCATTTGGCTTTGCTTCGGCAGGATTGCCCGGAGTGCTGGTGCGCCAGACAATTCGCGCAGTACTTATTGATTAGTATGGCGCGAAGACGTTTTTCGGCCGGAAGGCCCAGAAAACGCCTGCACTTCCGCAGAGCGTGGACCCCTCTACACACGCGGCATCGGAAAGAGTTGGTGCCAGGTGTCTCGGATTGAGCAGCTGATAGCATAGCTGAAAAGGAGAGATGTGCGGGGTGGTAAGTGATGGAATTAGATGCACATACATGTTTAGTTGGACATCAAAGCGGTATTATCGTCCGTTGGTAGGATGACCAAATTATGGACGGGTCTACGGACAATGCCCCGGGAGGTGAGAATGTCCGCCACTCGGACCTTCCCGTCATCTCCTGGGTGCGTGAGGTGGACACGGCCGAGCCGCCACTCGTTGATGGCGACATTGTCGTCTTTCACGATGACCATGTCGCCGACCTTCAAGTCACGTTGTGCGAACTGCCATTTATTACGTTTATGCAGCTCCTTAAGATACTCTTCTTTCCAACGGAAACAGAATTGTTGGTGAAGAGCCTTAAGTCGCTGCCAGCGATTCAGGATAGACATCGCATCTAGCGTAATTCTGGGCTCAGTAATAGTTATAAGAGGCCCACCGACTAGAAAGTGTCCTGGAGTAAGGGCTTGTAGATCGGTGGAATCCTCGGACACGGGTGCTATCGGTCTCGAGTTGAGGCAGGCTTCTATTCTTGCCAGGAGGGTCGAAAGCTCTTCGAAAGTATATTTCGACGAGGCAGTGGATTTGTAGAATAGGGCCTTGAAACTCTTCACCCCTGATTCCCACAAGCCGCCCATGTGTGGTGCGCTCGGTGGATTGAAATGCCAGGATAGGATAGAGAGTGCTTTGCAAGCACCTCAGATCGGAGTGATTCCACAAAGTCTCGCGATAACGTCTTTGCGGCTCCGACAAACGTTTTCCCGTTGTCGGAGTAAATCTTCTGCAGAGCAACCAAGCGGGAGAACGCCGCTAAGAATTTTTCGGTGGTTAGGTCGGACGTGGCCTCGAAATGGATAGCCTTGGTGCTAAAACACACAAACACACAGACGTACCCCTTTGTGATGAGGCAGGCACGTCCGGCGTAATTCTTCACATCGAAGGGGCCTGCAAAGTCGACGCCTACGACGGTGAAGGGCCTGGTGAAGGTTGTGCGATCAGCTGGCAGGTCGCCCATCATTTGCGTTTGGAGACGCTTACGATAAACTACGCAGGACTTGCATGAGTTTATCACCGATTTGATGAGGACCTTCAGCTTAGGGATCCAGAATTGTGAACGGATGAGTCTCACAATTAATTGGTTCCCGCCATGCAAGGATATGCGATGGGTGAAACGGACCAGCAGCTTTGTGAAAGAGCACGAGGAAGGGAGGATGATGGGGTGGCGCTCGTCATAGCTTAAGGAGGCGGATGTCCTTATGCGTCCGCATGCTCTCAGGATACCTTTACTATCCAGGAAAGGATTAAGATTGCGGAGTGGACTTGAGGCCGGAAGTTGTTGCTGTGCATGTAAGCAACTGATCTCTTTTGAGTAGACTCTTTTTTGGCACAAGGAGATGAACCTGGACTGAATAAAGTGCAATTCATCAGCACTGAGCTCTTGCGATGGAGGAGGAGCGGATCTCCTGCACCGGTTGGTGAAACGAAACATCCAAGCGGTGACACGGAGGGCTCGATGAAGTTCTGAAAACCTGCTTGTGAATTCAGCTGGAGGAGTCAAGGTGGCAGCATGACTTTTAGATGCTTTTTTCTCTAGAGCAATCTCCAGGCTAAGAGCAGGAACTAGTGGCCAGTGAGACTGGGAAAGTCGAAGCCAATCTGGGCCATGGAACCATAGCGGATTTGAGAGAAGATCTTGTGGATGAGCTCCTCTGCTAGCTAGGTCCGCAGGATTATGTTCTGAGCTGACATGATGCCAGTCACCAGGATTGGTGAGCTCAGTGATTTTACTGATCCGATTTGCGACGAAGGTTGTCCAATTGCAAGCAGGCTTGTTTAGCCAGGCTAAGACAATAGTTGAATCGGTCCAGTAAAAGGACTGAAAACTGACTGCCGGGGATGCCGGGAGCAGTACTGAGCATAAGTCGGTCAGAAGGACAGCACCGCAAAGCTCCAAGCGGGGTATAGAAAGGGATTTGATCGGAGCGACTCTCGTATTGGCGGAGAGCAGATTGACGAAGATCTGGTTGCCAAGTTCTACACGGAGATAGACAGCCGCTCCGTAAGCACGTTCAGATGCGTCACAAAACCCATGAAATTGGATAGTGGCTCGAGGTTGGAAATGTACCCATCGAGGCACACGGATGTCCCGAAGGCTGGAGAAGCTGAGGAGAAACTCTTGCCATTGGGTGAGGAGATCACCAGGCAGAGGTTGGTCCCAATCTAAACCGCGTAGCCAGAGCGCTTGCATAAATATTTTTGCTCGAATGACAAAAGGTACCAACCACCCTGGGGTTGAACAACTTGGCGATCTGTGAAAGGACCGACCTTTTTGTATAGGTCTCTTGGAGAGGAATGTTAGGGGGCGAAAAAAGGAACAGATCGGCTTGCGCTTGCCAACGTAGGCCTAGAGTCTTTGCTGTGCTTGAATCTTCTAGCTCTAAGAAATCCTCGCACAGCCAATGACTCTTTGGGATAGCCTTTAGACAATCCATGGAATTGGAAGTCCACTTCCTTAAAGGAAACCCCGCACTCTCCAGAGCTTCTGTGAGTTCGGCGATGGTTGCGATCACCTCTTCTTTGGAATGTGCTCCTGCAAGTACGTCATCGACGTACATGCACTCGGAGATGACCTTGCTGCCGAGAGGCAAACGGGATCTCACGTCATTTGCGAGCTGTTTGAGAACTCTCAAAGCCAGGAAGGGAGCACAGTTTACTCCAAAAGTGACGGTGCTTAGCTCGAAGTCCCCGATGTTGCCGTCTGGCTTACGGAAAAGGATTCGTTGGAAAGGGGTGTGTTTTGGATCAACACGAATTTGGCGATACATTTTAGTGATGTCGGCATTGAACACGTATCGATAGTATCGCCATTGGAGGATTTGCATTGGACTGAAGGACATTAGTGATCCGTAGAGGTTAGGGCGGAAGCCCCCCTGAACGATCGACGGAAGGATATCCGCGCCTAAAAGAACGTCAATTTGAGCGCTCTTGAAGATAAGTGGATCAGCTAATGAGATGTTTAAGAGATGTTGCGGAATGGGGTACGATGGCAGATTGCCGGAGTGCCGTGGGATGACCAAAGCTGAGGCCTCAATTCGAATTCGGGGTTTCAGCGGAGTGCCGATATGGAAGTCACAAAGTTTTGTTGATTTTGCTGCGACAAAGTGGCCTAGACCGGAGACCTGCGTTTGCACGGATCGGAATGGTAGCTTCATCAGACGGAATAATCGTTCGGAAATGAACGTTGCCTCGGACCCCGAGTCGATTAGAGCCCTGGCTAGGGACACGAAAAAAGTATCGATATTTTCTGTATCGGATACATTGGGGCGATGCTTCCGATACTTTTTACTCGATATTTTGGTTTCGATATTTTTACTTATCAAGTATCTCTAGAGCCATATCGAGTAAAGAAAAATACGCGGAATCACGTCAAGCTCGGCAGTCAATTTGCGCTTAATTTGAGACTCCGCTAGTTGGATCATTAAAAAAGTTAAAGCAGTGATCCATCGGATCCATCGAAGAAAACCACCTACTTGCGATAGCTTGTTTACTGGATCCAAGATTAAAAAATATTAAAGTGGACGCACGCAGGGAAGCGAACCAAAAAAAACAAGATCAACAATGAACGATGACGAAGTAGGTCGCTACCTGTCTACCCACGTTTTACCACTTTCTAAATGGGGTGATATGAAAGTAGTATATCCCAAACTATACAATCTAGTTCAAAAGTAATTGGGAATTCCCGCGACGTCGATATCGATATCGTGTCCCTAGCCCTGGCTGGATATGTGACCCCCAAGTGACACATATCAATTACGGCCGTACCAAGCAGGACACCTGGAGTATCGGCCGTGAAATACGACTGCACATTACGAGGTACTTCGGACGTACCTGGAGTCACCGCGGCTCCGGACGAGGAGCTGTTTGCTGTGGAGCTTTCACGGTGAAGCAGTGTATTGTGCCTCCCCTTGCACTTGGCGCAATTGTGTATGCTAGTGCAGTCGCGTAGTTGGTGACCTTGAGCAAAGCAGTTCAGGCAAAGTTGTCTTCGCTTTATGTATGTCTCGCGCGCTGCCAAGGACATTTGGATGAAGCGAGGACACAGACGAACCGGATGGTTCTCTTTAGCACACAAATCGCACTTTTTGGATTTGGAGTGGACTTGTGACTCGAAGGCATGGACCTTTTTGGGTTTGCTCGATGGCAGTGACACACCGATGAATGGTGCCATGCAATTCTCTGAGAGCTGCGCCTGATTCCTTGGTGACTTTGGGGAGATTGAAAAGGATCTTGAGCTGGCTGTTCACTAACAGTCGCTTGTTCTCGTACTGGTCACACAAGGCGTCCCAAGCTGATGCAAAGCCGTCGTTCGTGAGCGGGCACTCGGCGACTAAGGCATTTGCATCACCTGCTGTCTTGGAGTTGAGGTGGAATAACTTTTCCACCGGAGTTAGGCGCGGATTCTGAATGTAAATTGCAGTAAAGAGGTCACGGAATGTTGGCCAGCGCAAGTAGTCGCCATGGAACACTTCCGTATAAACGGGTGGTAGACGACAGCCTCCAGACGAGGCGAAAGGAGCGGACATAGGAGCGGGCGGTGTACTCGATGCGGAAAGTGCATCGATCTGTACTCCCATATGGGTCGTACACCGCTCGTAGACAGAATAACAGTTGTCGAATTTGGCCTCCATGGCTTCAACTTCGCCACTGCTCGCTCCTTGGCTCAATGCTCTGGCTGCTCAGCATCATCCCATAATGCCTTGACATGATCTCGGCGGATCTCGAAGGCCCGGAGCTGAGCCGCATGAGAGTGGCGTTAGAATCTCCGGACCGTCGATGCAGGCTTCGAACTTAATGAGCCTATCCGCAGCAGCGATGAAATCGGACAGAGACATGTTGACTGATACTGCTGGCTTCGGACTGGACCGTGTAACGACCGGACTGCGCTTGAAAGTGCTGGTGGTCTGTGGTTTCCCGGACAGAATGGGAGATGCGGAAGCACTGCGCTTGATCAGACGCGAAGCAGGTACACTCAATTGCGCTCGGCTACAACGATCGGACATGGAGGCTTACTCGGATACGGGGTTAAGCAAAGCCTGGAGAGTCGGCAATGAATGCAGAGTTCGATCACCGAATCAAAGTTTATCAGACCAAAAAAAACGTTTTATTTGGGAAATAATAAAAACACAAAAAAAGGAGAAAAAATAACAAAAAAACGGGAAGAATATTAACGAAATCCTCAAAGAGAAACAAAAAAATTCAAATCGAAGAATATATAAAACAAATAGTAAAAATTAAAAAAAAAAAATAGAAATGTATATGTATCAGAATATTAAAAAATTAAAATTATTAAAATGTATTTACTGTGATCTCTAAGAAACAAAGTACCGCCACGGAATTGTGGTGGCTGTCGATGAATCTTGTTATCGGTATGTATATGAAAATTTTTCTAAATACGATCACTAGCATTTACACACGCAACAACAAATGGAATATATTTATTATTTTTGTGTTATGAATATAGATACATGTGTTTTGTTAATAAGTTAATTAATTATGTGTTAATTGTGTTGCTGCTCTAGTTGTACATTCATATGGATATATGTATGTACGTATGTTCTTATATATTTGGATGGCAGAGCAAAGCGGTGACAATTAGCACACACACGTAAAATAATAAAAATGCAAATATAAAAATGTGATGATGTATTTAAATATATAATAAATATATGATGTCTATAAATGTGAATATATATGGATTTAAAATAAATTGTAATAAAACGACAAGGATATGTTTTTTTTGGTTTATTTTTATTTATTTTAATATTTATTTATTTATTTATTTATTTCTTAAAGCTATTGACAAAAACGAGAGTCAATTTTAATTTAAAAAAGCCTATACAAAGTACAGGATATGATTTCAATAGTAACACCAACCCGATGGGGGTATTTTATTTGCCAGTCCGGCCAGCTATGCCCACGTCTCACAGCCAATTATGGTCAGTGATACTATTGAAGCTATGAAAAGAAAGTGTTAGTAAGAAAGCTTAAAAAAATAAATTAAATGTAGGTTTAATTAACTATATTTAACATAATAAATTAATAATTAAAAATAGTTCTTAAAACTAAAGAGAAAAAATAAATAAATTTAAAAAAAAAAGTAATAAAATAAAAATAAATAAAAACTAAAAAACCAAAGAAAACAATAAAATTAAAAAGTAAAGGAAAAAGATTTAGTTAGAAAAGGAGAAAGGAAGGTATTAAAAGAAATATAAGAATAAGAAATAATAAAAAGAAAAGAGAAGAGAAGAGCCAAAAAATAGTATAATAGGATAGAATTGAGAAATCATTACACAACATTGGCAACGAAAATATATACCAATGCTTATGCCTGGGCATCGTGAGTGAATTCCCTAAGATGAGCTAATAGTAAGGTTTTTATTTTAGGAAGAGAGAGCTCTAAGGAAAAGACGTGATAATATTTATTAAAATTAACACAAAGAACATGAAACGCACTGTGCAAAGAATAATCCCTAGTGCACACAGGTAAATGAAGCGGACGATAGTGTCTAGTTGCTCGGGACGGAACCGAAAAATTTAGACGACCCAACAGAGAGGACGAATCAATATCACCACTAATCAATTTATGCAGAAAAACAATTCCTAAAATTGTTCTGCGATTGGTTAACGATGGAAGATCAATTAGCTGGAGCCTACTATGATAAGATGGTAATCGTAAATTACTGTCCCATCTAAGATCTCTTAAGGCAAAGAGAAGAAACTGTTTTTGGACCGATTCGATACGATCTTGATACAGTTTATGCTGCGGAGACCATACAACAGAGCAATACTCTAAGATAGGACGCACAAGCGAAGTATATAAGCGCTTGGTAGTGAAAGGATCATTAAATTCCTTAGACCAACGTTTAATAAAGCCAAGCACACTTTTTGCTTCATTAATGATGGTAGAAATATGAAGATTAAAGTTAAGTTTACAGTCAAAGAACACACCAAGATCTTTGACTGTAAAGATGCGTCGTAAGGAAATATTGCTAATTTTATAATCAGCAATTAGGGGAACGGTACGACTGAAGGTCATTGTCATACACTTTGAACAATTTAAGTCCAGCTGGTTTTCCACACACCAAAGTTGAAATGCATTTAGGTCATCTTGAAGGTGATGATGACCATTTGCATTGGAGTAGGGAAGGCAAAGTTTAACATCATCAGCATACATAAATATGGTAGAATGTGAGATACAGCTAGGAAGGTCATTTATAAAAAGGGAAAAGAGCAATGGACCCAAATGGCTACCCTGAGGTACACCAGACGAAACAAATATAAGTTTAGACATAGCTGTTCTCAGCAGGACTCTTTGGGTTCTACCCATTAAATAGGATGAAATCCAAGACACAAGACTGGGTGAAAATCCTAAACGTTCAAGCTTAAGAATTAGTATGTGATGATGTACTGAGTCAAATGCTTTACTGAAGTCCGTATAAATAACATCAGTTTGCATTTTTTTAGAAAAGCTGTCATTAACAAGCGAAGTAAACTCAAGTAAATTAGAGGCCGTTGATCGATTTTGAACAAAGCCATGTTGAGATGGTTGAATAATCGATTTACAAAAATGCTGCAAGGCCGATGTTATAATTTTCTCAAATAACTTCGGAATAGCAGATAATTTCGCAATGCCTCTATAATTGGAAATATCAGATCTTCCACCTTTTTTATATAAGGGAATGATGAAAGATTCTTTCCAAATTGAAGGGAACACAGAAGTATCCAAGGACAAGTTAAACAATTTTAGTAATTGTGACTGAAGAGAAGCACTGCACTCTTTAATCACACAACTAGGAATATTATCGGCACCAGGAGAGAAAGATGATTTCAATGTCCTAATGGCTGCAGCCAGAGAGGATGCAGTAACTCTGGGGGTATTTATAGACCCATAATCAGGGAGTGAATATGGATATGAGTTGCTGTAGAGATCAGCAGAAGAATAAGTGGATTGAAAAAAATCAGCAAATAGATCAGAGGAATCCTGGTCATTGCAAGTTTTTTCACCTCCAAGGACAAACGAGGACGGCAAACCAGAAGATTTACGCTTCGAGTTTACAAATGAGTAAAATTGTCTGGGATCACGAGTAAACTGACGTTTGCAGCGTGTAAGATAATTCTCATAACAGCTAGAATTTAAAAGATTGAAATTTGACTTGGCAATGGAATATTTGGACCAGTCAACACTTGAACCAGACTTTTTATAATTTTTAAAACATTTAGTTTTAATGTTTCTCAAGCTCGAAAGAGTCTTGGTAAACCAAGGGGGCTTATTTGAAACAGGCGAAATACGGCGGAGAGGAACACAAACATCCAGAATAGAGTTTAAGGTAGAATAAAAAAACGATGCTGCCAAATTAATATCAACTGACTCATTTAAAATAGACCAGTCTGTCGAATTAATTAATTCGTTAAGCAAAACGAAATTGCATTTACGATAACAGCGACTGAGTTTAGAAGGCATTGGAGTAGTAGAGGTAGGATTAACAACTGTTAATAAAACCTCTAAAGTGGGGTGATGTGTATCCTCAGGTAAAGAGAAAGGAGTTGATCTCACGACATTAATGAGCGAATCATGATTAACAAACACAAGATCAAGAGTACGATTAAGATGGTTTGAAATAGAGTTCATCTGAAACAAAGACAGGTTAAACAATTCATCAAAAAGATAGTGATCAATTGTCGGAATTAAGTAATTAGCATTATAAGTTGATAACCAAGAAGTGTTCGAAATATTAAAATCACCCAACACAAGAAGACAATCTCTATCATTTACATGTTCGTTAACTTCTTTAATACAATTTATGTGGTGATCATAAACTTGTACATCAGAAGAGGGAGGGATATAAGAACATGTTATGTATAATGAGCACGATGGGAGAGTTAATTTAACCGCTATAATCTCCACATCATGAAGGGACGAAAAGGTAAACAATTCAGAGTGGATAATGGATTTAACCGCAATTAACACCCCACCACCTCTGCGCGACGAACGGTCAAGTCTATAAATAGTGAAATTACTTGAAAGAATTTCACTATTATGAATATTATTACTTAGCCATGTTTCAGTGAAAGCGATAATATCATAATGTACACTGAAACTATGCAAAAAAAGACTTTTAAGTTTTGAGTTTAAGCCACGTACATTTTGATAAATCAGGGACAGTTGAGAAGAGGTTTGTAAGTAGTTTAGTTTTTTGGTACAACATTTGATGAAGATTGCACCGAAGGTAAATTCACTGAAATAGGCATCGATCTGTTACGATTTTTGGGTTTAAATTCATGAACAACTACATGAGGTGGCCAGAAATTAGGATCACAAAGGGTTTTAAAGTGTTCTACAGGCACATTGATTTTAAACGAAGCAATTTCACGCGGTGTCGCGAAACTAAACTTCGATATAAAAACATTTGTCGAAATCTTATTTTTGATAAAAGCCGATACTGCCTCAATGGTAGTGTCAGATGAAAGCCTAGATAAGAAAACTTGCTTTCGAGGAGAGACAACAGATAAGGTAATGCTAGGAGAGGCTGACTTATTGTCACTCTTTGTTTGAACAACAGTAGGAGAAGTATCCAATTGTTGAACAGGAACTAGAGTTTCAATAGTAGCATCAACTTGGGGAACAATAGAGTCGGGACCAGGTAATGAAGGGTCCAGTGAATTAGGGGCCGAAGACACAACAGAAGCACAAGGTGAGGGTGGAGCAAGCGAATTAGGTGACGATGTAAGCACAGAAGGAGGTACCAACAACGAAAGAGCCTCAGGTTGAGAAGGGTGACACTCGAAATTATACTGAGTCAGAATTTCTTCAGCAGCAGCCATATCACTGGCTAACTGCTTAGAAATCTTCTTCAGTTTTAGGAATTGAGCCTTTACAGCACTATACATTTTAGAAAAATTTACTTGTTTTTCTAAACACATTGGGCAAGACCAGCGGACGCCCCCACTACCAATTTTTGATGTGGACATAATCTTGTCGTAATCACGACCAGTGAGACCTGCACATTTAGTGTGCATCAAATTATCACACAACCAACAATGTACAAATTGCACTTGTGCAGAGTCCACTGTCTGCCTGAACGAACAAGATTTTTTGCAGCAACTCATATTGGCAACAGGGATTCAAAAAAAAATTACAGAGATGAAGCAGAAACAAAGAATAAAAACAAAGAATAAAAATGTGTTGAGCAAGCGAATCACAACAACAAACCGCCTTAGTAAGAGCAAATACGAACAACAAAAACAGACCGTTACAGAGCGTAACGAAAGGAACGCAGAGAGAATAATTGCACAGCACAACGATTGAATTTGTGAGAGCAAGTGTACCAACACACACACTAACCAACGTGTAAAAAGTGAAAAGAGGAGAGCGCCAAAAAATAGGAACACTAGACAATTGCAAATAAATGCAAATATCAAACCGACGCTGCACCAAAACACACCGAATAAAAAGTCAGTTTTAGAAAGCACAGCAAACACGGATTAAACCTTGCACAGGAATATATAGCCAAAAGCAAAGATTAACCGACCGCAGTTATGTAAAAATTTAATAAGAACAATTAATTGTAAAAAAGAGGCAAATATGCAGAGCAGAAAACGAACACGTCTGTACACTCTCACTGAGAACTCTCTGAAAGTGTGTGGTGTTGATTGTACATACAGATGTGCATATGTATATGTGTATGTATATGCAGTGGGAATCTTGTATATATATTGCAATGAAATCACAATTAAATGTGTGCAATCGGACTATTGTGATTGGATTGAATGTTATGGGGTTGAATTGCGACAAGACACAAAGGATATTGTGTATTATGTCTTAGCAAAACAGAAAGATTCGGAATACGTGAATATACAACGGACTTGAAGGTTAGTGAATACATACATATATGTATGTATGTATGGCTATGGACTTCATGTATCTGAATATATAAGAATATATATATCCAGATTCGTGTCTAATATATAAGAATATATATATTAGTGGAATGCAACTTGCACAACAATGTACAACCATATGTGGCGGAAATGTGGTATAACAAATGCCGGTATGCACTGATCTATGCAAGTTGCAGTGAGGCGAAAAGTAAGCAATTACTTATCTGAACTCCCAAGAATCGCTGGTGGATATGTTTGAAGATTATCCGGCTCGAAGGACCAAATGTTGTCGTGTGGAGTAATTTGAAATAATTTTATTCAATTTAAAATACGGTGCGCGCAAAATGGCGATGTCGTATATTCACAGTATAGTATAAAGAAGAAAGTAATAGTAATAGTAATAATAAATATATAAAACCAAAAAAAATATATTAAATTAAAACAGAGCGGAGGAGTAATTAATTAGATAGTAAATACAGATAAAATCGTACATTTTAATAATTTTAATTTTTTAATATTCTGATACATATACATTTTTATTTTTTTTAATTTTTACTATTTTTTTCTTATATATTCTTCTATTTCATTTCTTTTTGTTTCTCTTTGAGGATTTCGTTAATATTCTTCCCGTTTGTTTTTGTTATTTTTTCTCCTTTTTTTGTGTTTTTATTTATTATTTCCCAAATAAAACGTTTTTTTTTTTTGGTCTGATAAACTTTGATTCGTTGATCGAACTCTGCATTCATTGCCGACTCTCCAGGCTTTGCTTAACCCCGTATCCGAGTAAGCCTCCATGTCCGATCGTTGTAGCCGAGCGCAATTTAGTGTACCTGCTTCGCGTCTGATCAAGCGCAGTGCTTCCGCATCTCCCATTCCGTCCGGGAAACCACAGACCACCAGCACTTTCAAGCGCAGTCCGGTCGTTACACGGTCCAGTCCGAAGCCAGCAGTATCAGTCAACATGTCTCTGTCCGATTTCATCGCTGCTGCGGATAGGCTCATTAAGTTCGAAGCCCGCATCGACGGTCCCGGAGATTCTCACGCCACTCATGCGGCTCAGCTCCGGGCCTTCGAGATCCGCCGAGATCGTGTCAAGGCATTATGGGATGATGCTGAGCAGCAGTATAAGGTCTGTGCCAGAGCATTGAGCCAAGGAGCAAGCAGTGGCGAAGTGAAGCCATGGAGGCCAAATTCGACAACTGTTATTCTGTCTACGAGCGGTGTACGACCCATATGGGTGTACAGATCGATGCACTTTCCGCATCGAGTACACCGCCCGCTCCTATGTCCGCTCCTTTCGCCTCGTCTGGAGGCTGTCGTCTACCACCCGTTGATACGGAAGTGTTCCATGGCGACTACTTGCGCTGGCCAACATTTCGTGACCTCTTTACTGCAATTTACATTCAGAATCCGCGCCTAACTCCGGTGGAAAAGTTATTCCACCTCAATTCCAAGACAGCAGGTGATGCAAATGCCTTAGTCGCCGAGTGCCCGCTCACGAACGACGGCTTTGCATCAGCTTGGGACGCCTTGTGTGACCAGTACGAGAACAAGCGACTGTTAGTGAACAGCCAGCTCAAGATCCTTTTCAATCTCCCCAAAGTCACCAAGGAATCAGGCGCAGCTCTCAGAGAATTGCATGGCACCATTCATCGGTGTGTCACTGCCATCGAGCAAGCCAAAATCTCTACGGAGAACTGGGATAGTATACTTGTGTTCTTGTGCACTTCCAAATTGCCCGAACATACTCGATCTCTCTGGGAGCATTCTTTAACACGAAAATAAGACATCCCAGCCTGGAAAGACGTAAGTCTTTTCATTAGCGAGCATGCTCGCGCGCTTGAAGCTATGGAAGGTGATAGGTCCCTCCCGAAAGTCCCAGGTTCAGACCCGAAATTCACGGCTAGCAACTCTCACAAAAAGGTCCATGCCTTCGAGTCACAAGTCCACTCCAAATCCAAAAAGTGCGATTTGTGTGCTAAAGAGAACCATCCGGTTCGTCTGTGTCCTCGCTTCATCCAAATGTCCATGGCAGCGCGCGAGACATACATAAAGCGAAGACAACTTTGCCTGAACTGCTTTGCTCAAGGTCACCAAGTGCGCGACTGCACTAGCATACACAATTGCGCCAAGTGCAAGGGGAGGCACAATACACTGCTTCACCGTGAAAGCTTAACAGCAAACAGCTCCTCTTCCGGAGCCGCGGTGACTCTAGGTACTTCCGAAGTACCTCGTAATGTGCAGTCGTATTTCACGGCCGATACTCCAGGTGTCCTGCTTGGTACGGCCGTAATTGATATGTGTCACTTGGGGGTCACATATCCAGCCAGGGCTCTAATCGACTCGGGGTCCGAGGCAACGTTCATTTCCGAACGATTATTCCGTCTGATGAAGCTACCATTCCGATCCGTGCAAACGCAGGTCTCCGGTCTAGGCCACTCTGTGGCAGCAAAATCAACAAAACTTTGTGACTTCCATATCGGCACTCCGCTGAAACCCCGAATTCGAATTGAGGCCTCAGCTTTGGATTGAGGGCTCTCCGGCAATCTGCCATCGTACCCCATTCCGCAACATCTTTTAAACAATCTGCCCGACATCTCATTAGCTGATCCACTTTTCTTCAAGAGCGCTCAAATTGACGTTCTTTTAGGCGCGGATATCCTTCCGTCGATCGTTCAGGGGGGCTTCCGCCCTAACCTCTACGGATCACTAATGTCCTTCAGTCCGATGCAAATCCTCCAATGGAGATACTATCGATACGTGTTCAATGCCGACATCACTAAAATGTATCGCCAAATTCGTGTTGATCCAAAACACACCCCTTTCCAACGAATCCTTTTCCGTAAGCCAGACGGCAACATCGGGGACTTCGAGCTAAGCACCGTCACTTTTGGAGTAAACTGTGCTCCCTTCCTAGCTTTGAGAGTTCTCAAACAGCTCGCAAATGACGTGAGATCCCGTTTGCCTCTCGCCAGCAAGGTCATCTCCGAGTGCATGTACGTCGATGACGTACTTGCAGGAGCACATTCCAAAGAAGAGGTGATCGCAACCATCGCCGAACTCACAGAAGCTCTGGAGAGTGCGGGGTTTCCTTTAAGGAAGTGGACATCCAATTCCATGGATTGTCTAAAGGCTATCCCAAAGAGTCATCGGCTGTGCGAGGATTTCTTAGAGCTAGAAGAGTCAAGCACAGCAAAGACTCTAGGCCTACGTTGGCAAGCGCAAGCCGATCTGTTCCTTTTTTCGCCCCCTAACATTCCTCTCCAAGAGACCTATACAAAAAGGTCGGTTGGCACCTTTTGTCATTCGAGCAAAAATATTATGTTTAGATTGGGACCAACCTCTGCCTGGTGATCTCCTCACCCAATGGCAAGAGTTTCTCCTCAGCTTCTCCAGCCTTCGTGTGCCTCGATGGGTACATTTCCAACCTCGAGCCACTATCCAATTTCATGCGGCTGTCTATCTCCGTGTAGAACTTGGCAACCAGATCTTCGTCAATCTGCTCTCCGCCAAAACGAGAGTCGCTCCGATCAAATCCCTTTCTATACCCCGCTTGGAGCTTTGCGGTGCTGTCCTTCTGACCGACTTATGCTCAGTACTGCTCCCGGCATCCCCGGCAGTCAGTTTTCAGTCCTTTTATTGGACCGATTCGACTATTGTCTTAGCCTGGCTAAACAAGCCTGCTTGCAATTGGACAACCTTCGTCGCAAATCGGATCAGTAAAATCACTGAGCTCACCAATCCTGGTGACTGGCATCATGTCAGCTCAGAACATAATCGTGCGGACCTAGCTAGCAGAGGAGCTCATCCACAAGAACTTCTCTCAAATCCGCTATGGTTCCATGACCCAGATTGGCTTCGACTTTCCCAGTCTCACTGCCACTCGTTCCTGCTCTTAGCCTGGAGATTGCTCTGGAGAAAAAAGCATCTAAAAGTCATGCTGCCACCTTGACTCCTCCAGCTGAATTCACCAGCAGGTTTTCAGAACTTCATCGAGCCCTCCGTGTCACCGCTTGGATGTTTCGTTTCATCAACCGGTGCAGGAGATCCGCTCCCCCTCCATCGCAAGAGCTCAGTGCTGATGAATTGTACTTTATTCAGTCCAGGCTCATCTCCTTGTGTTAAAAAAGAGTCTACTCAAAAGAGATCAGTTGCTTACGTGCACAGCAACAACTTCCGGCCTCAAGTCCACTCCGCAATCTTAATCCTTTCCTGGATAGTAAAGGTATCCTGAGAGCATGCGGACGCATAAGGACATCCGCCTCCTTAAGCTATGACGAGCGCCACCCCATCACCCTTCCTCGTGCTCTTTCACAAAGCTGCTGGTCCGTTTCACCCATCGCATATCCTTGCATGGCGGGAACCAATTAATTGTGAGACTCATCCGTTCACAATTCTGGATCCCTAAGCTGAAGGTCCTCATCAAATCGGTGATAAACTCATGCAAGTCCTGCGTAGTTTATCGTAAGCGTCTCCAAACGCAAATGATGGGCGACCTGCCAGCTGATCGCACAACCTTCACCAGGCCCTTCACCGTCGTAGGCGTCGACTTTGCAGGCCCCTTCGATGTGAAGAATTACGCCGGACGTGCCTGCCTCATCACAAAGGGGTACGTCTGTGTGTTTGTGTGTTTTAGCACCAAGGCTATCCATCTCGAGGCCACGTCCGACCTAACCACCGAAAAATTCTTAGCGGCGTTCTCCCGCTTGGTTGCTCGGCGTGGATGTCCGCAGAAGATTTACTCCGACAACGGGAAAACGTTTGTCGGAGCCGCAAAGACGTTATCGCGAGACTTTGTGGAATCACTCCGATCCGAGGTGCTTGCAAAGCACTCTCTCCATAGCCTATCCTGGCATTTCAATCCACCGAGCGCACCACACATGGGCGGCTTGTGGGAATCAGGGGTGAAGAGTTTCAAGGCCCTATTCTACAAATCCACTGCCTCGTCGAAATATACTTTCGAAGAGCTTTCGACCCTCCTGGCAAGAATAGAAGCCTGCCTCAACTCGAGACCGATAGCACCCATGTCCAACGATCTACAAGCCCTTACTCCAGGACACTTTCTAGTCGGTGGGCCTCTTATAACTATTACTGAGCCCAGAATTACGCTAGATGCGATGTCTATCCTGAATCGCTGGCAGCGACTTAAGGCTCTTCACCAACAATTCTGTTTCCGTTGGAAAGAAGAGTATCTTAAGGAGCTGCATAAACGTAATAAATGGCAGTTCGCACAACGTGACTTAAAGGTCGGCGACATGGTCATCGTGAAAGACGACAATGTCGCCATCAACGAGCTCGGCCGTGTCCACCTCACGCACCCAGGAGATGACGGGAAGGTCCGAGTGGCGGACATTCTCACCTCCCGGGGCATTGTCCGTAGACCCGTCCATAAGTTGGTCATCCTACCAACGGACGATAATACCGCTGTGATGTCCAACTAAACATGTATGTGCATCTAATTCCATCACTTACCACCCCGCACATCTCTCCTTTTCAGCTATGCTATCAGCTGCTCAATCCGAGACACCTGGCATCAACTCTTTCCGATGTCCACGCTCTGCGGAAGTGCAGGCGTTTCCTGGGCCTTCCGGCCGAAAAACGTCTTCGCGTCGTACTAATCAATAAGTACTGCGCGAATTGTCTGGCGCACCAGCAGTCCGGGCAATCCTGCCGAAGCGAGGCCAAATGCAAGACGTGTGGCCAGAGCCATCACACGCTGCTGCATCTGCCTGGAGCTCGTCGCCGACAGGCCAAATGCAAGACGTGTGGCCAGAGCCATCACACGCTGCTGCATCTGCCTGGAGCTCGTCGCCGACAGCGACGTCGTCCCGCTGCAGCCCCTATCAGCGGGCCCACCTCCTCCGCCCTCGCCGGGGCACGCTGATGCAGCACAAGGCTGTCAGCATCCTGCCCACGGCAATTGTCACTGTGCAAACGGACCATAAGGATTTCGATGTGAGGGAGTTGATCGATCCGTGTAGCCCTACTACTCGGATCCAAGCTTCATTGGCAAGGGCTATGGGTCTTTCCGCCACTAGCGTGGGTCCGGGAGAGGTTTGCACGGCGACCATCTGTTCGAAAATTATTAATGTTATCCTGCAAGTAGACCCGCAGCTCAGTTGCCGGACGCCAATCCGGCCAATCGAGCACGCAGCCAATCCGGCTGGGATTACGCTCGCCGACGGCAATTGGGCTCGACCCAGTACGGTGTCTGTTGTGCTGGGGGCTGACGTGTATTCTCACGTCATCCTTCCAGGAATCGTCCCCAGCACTGACGGCCGTCCCATGGCCCAGAACACCGTCTTCGGGTGGGTCCTTTCAGGTTTCTACGAATAATCTGCACCAATATATATTGCAATCCTTGCAAGGGGGGAGTATGTTAATGCCAGATCCCATTAACAGGATTGCTCCTCCCCTACAGAGCCCGATTATGCTATTAACAGCTTTCTGTTAATAGCATAACCGCTTGCTCTCAGTACTTGGCCCTCCGCCAAGTACTATTACTATTACTATTACTTTCTTCTTTATACTATACTGTGAATATACGACATCGCCATTTTGCGCGCACCGTATTTTAAATTGAATAAAATTATTTTAAATTACTCCACACGACAACATATACTAATACATGGCCAGAGAGAGAAATTAAATCAGAATCATTGGTCTCAAGTATCAAAATTTTTGATCAGACTACGATCTAATTTAATATCTATTAAACTAAAGTATAATTTAGATATATCGGTACCAACGATACTTAACACTTCTTTATCGATTGAAACTGGTGACGAACCACAATCGACAGAACAAACTAACACTGACCAAATAGAGTCAGAAGAGCTAACCACAAACCTTGAAATAGAAGAACAGGATTTAAATAACCTTACTGTTCCAGCTGTTTTGATGCCAGATAATTCTACAGATTCTGAAACTGCTTCAGATAACAATACAACAATGGCACAAACAAACATTGAATTTATTAATACGGCAACTAAGCTTATACCAGCTTTTGACGGTAAAGCCGAAAATTTGCAAAGTTTTGTAGATGCATTGCAAATATTGAATTTAATTAAAGGCGAACACGAAGAATTAGCAATTTCGATACTAAAATCAAGGCTAAAAGAGAATTGAACTTTTTTTAAAATGACCGTAAATACAGCGCGGATATCGAGTTTATCACCAAAAATCGATAACTCCTCTCGTTATTTTTTTATCGATCAAAAACCTTATCGAAATGCAGTTATAAAATTATATCTCCTACATCTTTAGAGCTAGAGTATCCAAATTTTAAATGTAGATTGATATGTACGTTATAGAATTTCGATTTTTGTTCAATTTCACTCCCCACCCTTATATCCGCCCCCTCACCCATAAGTTTGTAAAAGGCGTATTTCAAATACTAGAGACTTGAGCTTTGGCAATTATACGCATAGTAATGATAAAACCACAATCTGAAAGTTTCATGAAGAACGTACGTCCAGTAAAAATGTTATTAAACAATTAAGTTCCCATAGTAAGCCCTCACTGCAGCCCATTCGTGCGCGCCTATGGGTGTCTATGCGTGTGTATGTGTGTGTTTGTGTAAGCAGAGAGACGCTAAAAATGATTGAAATGGCTGTTGCTTGAAGGGTTCAGGGGATCTCGTAGTCGAGCACTCTCGACTAGAGTTTTCTTACTTGCTTACAAGGCAAGACGCGTCTGCTTTTGAGGGGAACATCGACGGGTGCCTAGACATATGTAACTCGCGCAATACCGACGAAAAAGATTTAAAAAAAAAAAAAAAAATTCTTAAAAACTTGCGTATCATTGCATATTATTTAATCATATAAAAATTATAATTATTATCTTAATTTTTTATTTACGTATTTTTATACCCTGAACCCATTGAAAATGGGAAATCAGGGTATAATGTTTTTGTTGAAATGTATGTAACAGGCAGAAGGAGGCGTGGCAGACCCTATAAAGTATATATATTCTTGATCAGGGCGACGAACTGAGTCGATTTAGCCCTGTCCGTCTGTCTGTCCGTCTGTCCGTCTGTCCGTATGTTTGAACGCGTCGATTTCAGAAGATATAGAAGCTAGAGACTTCAACTTTTTTTAAAATGCTCGTATATAGCACGCGGATATCGAGTTTATCACTAAAAATCGATAACTCATCTCGTTATTTTTTTATCGATCAAAAACCTTATCGAAATGCAGTTATAAAATTATATCTCCTACATCTTTAGAGCTAGAGTATCCAAATTTTAAATGTAGATTGATATGTACGTTATAGAATTTCGATTTTTGTTCAATTTCACCCCCCACCCTTATATCCACCCCCTCATCCATAAGTTTGTAAAAGGCGTATTTCAAATACTAGAGACTTGAGCTTTGGCAATTATACGCATAGTAATGATAAAACCACAATCTGAAAGTTTCAAGGAGAACGTACGTCCAGAAAAAAAGTTATTAAACAATTAAGTTCCCATAGTAAGCCCACACTGCAGCCCATGCGTGCGCGCCTATGGGTATCTATGTATGTGTGTTTGCGTGTGTATGTGTGTGTTTGTGTAAGCAGAGAGACGCTAAAAATGATTGAAATGGCTGTTGCTTGAAGGGTTCAGGGGATCTCGTAGTCGAGCACTCTCGACTAGAGTTTTCTTACTTGTTTTTTATTTTTAGTCGCTTATATTTGATCGTTTTGTGCGCAACAACTGAAAAAAATTTCACGTATTATTTAATTTTTTATTTTTTAATTAGGGAATACTCGTGGCACTATATTTTTATTTTTTATCCGCACAATTTTATAAACGAAGTGGTCCCTGCTCGGGCGCCAGTTAACGATCGTGACGCCTTGTTACTCTAGTGGCGACCACGTCCAAGGGTTTTACTTATCGTTATTTAGTTTCCCAGATTCGGATAAACCAAAAGAAAAACAATCTCGGAATAGTTCGATTTAAATCGTTATAATCTCGCAATGAATTGTTAG